>VDFB02280243.1:0-21042 GCA_007258455.2 Sequoia sempervirens | reverse complement strand
CCTTTAGATCAACATTCATATGTCCAAAATCAACTCCAAGAGGTTGATGATATGAAGAATAAAATGAATAACATGAAGGACATACTATTAGAATTCACAAAGCAGATAGAAGAGATCAAGAGGTAGCAAGAGTATGATCAACAATAAGTAGAGATGGTCTATTAGGCCTATCTCTATGAAGAAGACTTGTTGACGCAGAGGATACAATATGAAGAAGATTTTGCTGAAAAAGAGGAAAAAATAAAAATGTTGGTTACCCAAGCTCCAAGGATGGAAGCCCAATCCGTTCCTTGAATAAAACATCACCCAATAGATGAAGAGGTTTCCATGGTTTCTACACAATCTCCAAGTAAGTTTTCTAGATTTGACATTCCAAGTTACATGGGTAATAGTCAATCCCATGTTAAAGATCAGCCCCTACATGAGCTCATGAATGAACAAAATCTATCAAATCAATCCATTAATCCTCAATTTCAAACATGTCAAGATCCTGAACTAAGTAATCAAAGTACTAAACAGTTATGGTGACCTTCTTGGACCAAGCATCCTGACTATAAAATGCCAAACCTTAGTAAAGATATTCCTTATGTATTAGTTCAAGATCAGAAAGAGGAAGAAGCCATAGAATCTAACTCAATCAAGGTTCCAAGTTGGAGGAATGAAAAAGAGGAGCAGGAAGTTGTTGTTTGCACTATGTTCCCAACTCAAAATAACAATAGTGCATGTGAAGACGATGTTGGATCAAATTCACTACTGAACCCCTTATATTTTGATTCATTTGAAACATTTTCTGAAGTTTTTTATAAGATGAATGATAGCAGAGTACATGGATTAACAGCTGATTGACATTGGACATCTGATCCTAACCACTAACATCGTTTCATCCTGAATCACCCTTCGGTCTAACCATTTGATCGAATACCTTTATTTGATTAAATTTGCCAATATTCCTCTCTTAATTAAATAAATCAATTATCTAATTAAGTCACCTTTTCTTGATAATTAAATTGACCATTCTGATCTAATTATCCTATTTAATTAAATAATTAACTTTATTCGATTAAATTTTTAAAGTCTATCTATTAAATTAAATAAATTAAAACCTTATTTAGTTTAATCTAACATCATCACGAATTAAAATAGTAAAATCCTTATTTAATTAATCATATCATTCTTCTCATATTTTGATTTGTGTAAATCCACAAATTTAAGTCAAAATAAAGGTGCGCTAATCCCTTCATTAAATTAATTAGCTTACGATTAATTTAAATCTCTTCTCATGTCCATCCTCTAGCTTTTCCACTTTTTAATGAATTTTGAAATTACGGTTATTAAAGTCTCCATTTTCTTTCAAACGAGGGCATCTTTAAGGAACTCTATTCCCGGGTTTGAATTTAAAAATCCCAGGTAGGATGAGTCCTTCGTACATATACTCTTACATGTGCTGGCGACCAAGTGACAATGGGCTGGCCTTTTCGCCTTCGTTCAACGTTTCAAAATTCAAATATGTATTTATTGACATGCATTTATTTCTAAAACTTACACATCTCATATCCATTCACAGAGTGGACAAGTGGCACTTTCCATTGACTGTTCATGATGCACATTTGCTCTGCGGGACATCTCCCTCCGGTACGCATTCTATAAATAAAATTTCAATACCATTCTATCATCCCTGGGTTCGGGAATTTGGCATAATAACAAAATCATTAGCGAAATTTCATCCATTATCATTGAGTTCATAGCTAGGTTATGCAGATTTTTCTATTGGAGCACTCATCAAGCATCAAAAAAGTGGATCACTCTTCATCACACATCAATCTTGCATCATAGGAGTTGGGAAAGGGCCTATTTTCACATCAAATTGGCACCAATTCCCCCATGGGATCAAGAGTTTGCTTGTTTTAATAGGATTTTAATCTATTTCATTGTGTTCTTCATTCTTCTTTCCTATTTTAAACTATGTTAATGGATTTCATGGGGAATCCTTGTTCTTACTTGCATATTACCTTCTAATGTGTTTGTTTGTGTTGTTTTGCGGGTATTAGGATTGGGGTTCGACACCAGTTAAAGATCTTCACTTGTAGATAGAGGATGCCCAAGTTTCACTGGAGAGGGAATCACATGCAGAGGAACAATTGTTTTATTTGTTTGACCAACTACCTCATTTTATTGAGCAAGTTGAAGAGAGCATGTAGGTAATTGATGTACTGTTGGTTCAACATGAATTTGAAACCTCAATCCATATAAAACAACAAGAGGTCAGTCTTATTTTGGAGGTTGATGAAAATGATGTGCATAAAATTTAAGAAGAAAGTGGTTCTCATATTTTTTCTGATTTATTTGATGAACTTCCTCAATTTGTTGATGAAAGTGAGGATCTCACATGCATGATAGCATCTATACTTGGTATGGAACAACTAAATGATAAAACTCATCTGGATTTAATGCAAAGTTATGAGTTAGATGAGAACATGTTTTCAGGCATCATAGAGGTTTTTTGTTCTAACATAGATGATAAGCTAGTATCATATGAAAGAGAAGCATGTGATCAGCCCTTTCAAGTTAGGGAGGCTATTGAAAAAGTTGTAGAAGATAATGCATTGCAGACTATGAACTTATTTTATGAGTTGCCCACTTTGTTGAGGAGGAGTTATATTTTATCATGGACAAAGAACATAAGGAACACCAGTTTGAGGACTTGTTTTCAGTAATCCAACAGGGATATCAACTCCTTAGTCAAGAAGATCCAACCATTGAAAATATTAATGGTTTATTTTCAGAGACTATTATAGATGACGCAAAGAAACGAGACTCCCTTTTCATTGCAGAGCTGAAAGAAAGAAATGATCCTCCTATAAACAATAATAGACAAATCTTTCAAGAAGATCAGACTATAGCAACCAATGAACAACCTACATATTACCTCCAATCAACATCTTTTCAAGGAAAAGATGAAGTCTTTAGAGATCAACAAAAGGACAACTTAACTTCATTTAATGTTCTTGAAAATCATGAATAATGGGCTAAGAAAATAGAGCATAAACATGGGGTTGGAAGTTACAAGTTGAGTGTCCTGACAAGGGGATGTCCTATCAGACACCTGGCACACTTGGCAGGCAATCAAGAGGAGTTACCATTTGAATTACCTGCTTGGGAGCACGAGATTGAGCATCAAAAGGCATCAATGCAAGTTACTCAAACTATTCAAAAAAGTTGCATGCACCTCTTGTCTAACACATAAAAGGAGGTGGTTTTCATGATTGAAGAGGTGTTTAATCTATGCACTCAACGTTTATTTTTCCTCCATCACTGTTGGACAATTTGCAAACATAAAGCACATTCTTTGTCGTTATAGAAGGGAAGCTATTTCTCACAACCAGTGAATGGTCATGTTTGAGAACTAACACTGTTGGTTAGTGTAGGGTAGTGTAGAGTTTTTGCTTTCAATAAGTGCCCCATGGCACATTTCATTTCAGTATTGTTTACTTTCAATAAGTGCAGATTCTGCACCTATTTTCTGACTTTGTCTTAAATAGAGTCATGATTGGATTCTTTCAGTTTTGCTCACTACTATTGTTTGTTTCCCAACAATTGAGTTACAAGATTTTTGAGTCAAAAGAGGGTAAAAATGGACTCCATGCCCAATTGATAAGCTATATAACTGGTCTATGGTGTTTAGCAGGAAAACACTTCGCAGAGGTCGCCAAATTGTTACCTATTTTTAGTTATAGCTCAAAACAGGTAGGGCTGAATTGCATTCCTCATTGAAAGGTACAAAATTTCTACTAAAGTATTCATTATATTCCAGAATCTGATTACTTGTGAATTTCCAGTGTGATTATGCAAATGTTTGTAATAGAATAACTCATAAATTTGCTTAAGAAATGCTATTTTATTCATATTGTAAAAACCAAAGTCCTACACAAGCCGTGGGAGTAACTTAACTTGATTTTCATAATCAAATAATGAGTACAAGTAAAGTTGTAAACTACACAACTGAAGATAATGTAAACATGAAAAAGGGAGTGATTCATCATTGCCTGTAATGATTAATTGTTTTATACTTTGTCTTCAAGTTGTTGTGTCTGAGTGTCTCCAAGTTGTTTCGGTTCCAAACTCCATGAGTTTCCTGCAAGAGTGTTGAAAGGTGGTGTTAGAGCAATAATAAATCACATCCTTCCTCATACCTATATTACCAATAGAAATGTAACCTACATCTTATCAGGCATTCATCAAATGATTAAGTCATCGAAAAGGCAAATGCTCAAGGAGTACAAAGTTCAATGGAAGCTTTCAACTTCAATTATTTTGCTAATTTGTTTATTTAGTGTGCAAGTAGAGGTACTGAGTAATCATTTGTGAATTAAGTTGCAGTTTAGATTTCCAATTAGGTGCATCACCAAAGTTTTAATTTTAGTTCATGCATTTATTTTAATCCTTCTTACCCTTTTCTCAAAGCAAATCATTCAAGTACCTAATTGATCGTCATATAGGAACCAATCTAGATTCTGGAGGTTTAGTTTCGTCATAGGGTACCCACAACTTGAAACTATTCCAATGTTTCACCGGATTGCAAAACTTTAGAAGGTTTTGTAGTACAGGTGCAATCCTGGTGACAACAATCCTAATATAACATTTTTGAATTTTAAGCCTCACAAATGCTATACTTGGCTTGCACCTCATTTTCCTAGGGTTCATACCTTGAATCAAAGATGGATTTTATGATCCTTGTTATTAATTTGATATTTCACACTATTTGGTCAACTATACTTGAACCAAAGCTCCCTCACTTTACTTGGTATATTCTTTTACTAGGTCTCCCCATTGGTTTTGGGCTAACCCACTTGAGTATTTTAGATATTTGATGTCCTTTCTATGATCATCAAAAGTCTCTCAAGTATCTCTTCTTATTTTATCTTATTAAGGATGTTTGGACTTAGATTAGTGAATTCTTCAAGCTTTTTAGGCCTTAATTATTTTTCTTGGAAATACAGTGTTATTAGGGGATTTTCCCTCAAATCCCCTTTAGATATAATCAAATTTGGTATGCTTTGAGGGTGGAGTTTATTTTTAGCATCGATAAAGATAGAAATTCTACCTTTTGTTGTTGTTATGTTGATCACAATTTATATCTTTACATTAAAACTATGATATGTTCCAATGTGTTTAGGCATATTCAAGTAGAAGTGAATAAATTTATACTTGAGGTTTCTCACTTAAATTTTTTACTAGATCACTATGGAAATGCCCCCTTGTGCTATTGTCAAGGTTCCTCTTAAATCCTATTAAATTTTTTACTAAATCACTATGGAAATGCCCCCTTGTGCTATTGTCAAGGTTCCTCTTAAATCCCATTAAATTTTTTACTAAATCACTATGGAAATGCCCCCTTTGCTATTGTCAAGGTTCCTCTTAAAAGGTTGATCCTTGCTTCTTGACCATCATTAAAGGATGCAATCAATTATCCTATGGAAATGGGATGATCATTTATTCGCCTCTCTTGTGAGAATAAATTGTGGCCATCGTTAAGGATGTAATTTAGAATGTACATAGAAGATAAATAATAGTTTTTAAATAAATTAATTTAGACGACAAAGGGAAAACTTTTAACTAGTAAAATTTAAAAGTCTTCCATATTACATTATGTCGTACGGGGGCACATTCCTACCATTTGGTTGGGTCAATAAAAGAAGTTCATTTCCGAAAACATCTCACTACATTTGATTTCGTAAGATTTGGTTGATGTTTGTTGGGGCCCACTTCATAAAACCATACAATATATTCTCTTACGGTACTACTAAAGTATGGTCAATGTTTGGGCATACAACTTTCTTGTGTTTATTTTTTTATTTTTTATGAGGCAAATTAAGACTTTCTATTTGTTGGTTAATGGATAATTAGATATATCAAATCTATGAGATCATGGATGCATCATATCTATCATGATCATGGAATCTTAAAAAAATTGTTTAAATTATATATTTATAAACATTTAATAATAATTTGATCTAATTTTAAATTTATATTTGTCTTATATCTTATTAAAGATTGTATATGTTTGGAACTTTTACAATGAATAGATTGGATTTGTGACAATTAGACGAGGATCAAGATTTGTTTTGATAATTTATTTCAATGAATTCTTAACATATCTCTATTTTTTATTTTATCTAAAGGGATTGTTCACGTATCTCTTTGTTTTGCCTTATTAATCTCTTCTATTTTAACACATTCTCCAAGACATTCAACTTGTTTTAATTCTCGTTTGTTTTTTACCATTATATAGAAGCCATCCTTTAGTGACCTATACCATACTTTCTATTTTTAAAAGTAAGGCGAAATTGGACAACCATTTATGTTTCGTAGAAATCATGGTATTCATAATTCTAATTTATTTTATCTTTTGTTTACTTTTTATTGTTATATCTAGGGCCTTGTTGGATGCTTGATATTATCCTTATTAAAAAATAAAAAGAATCATGAAATTAGACAACAATTTGAAATCCATGATGGTTATTCTCTAGTTCTTTGAAGCCTTTGTAGTTGTTTATTAGTTATCATAATCTTAGCATTATTTAATACAAAAAGTTGCTCAAATGAATTGAGCTTTAGATGTTGATATTGTTGCACAAACAGTTGTTGTTACACCAAAAGATCGACATGTTAATGCCTGATACAACCGCTAGAGTTAATGAATCCACAAGAGGTGATTAAGCGATGCCACAGACCCAAGCATTGTGTTGCACAACACAAGGAGACCAAGGGCACACACCTTGCAACAATCCCCCCAAGCACAAGTGAGGGGTTCAAACTCATGACCCAGGATCTAATACCAATTGTTGCACAAACGATTGTTGTCGCACCAAAAGATCGACCTGTTAATGCCCGATACAATCTCCAAAGTTAATGAATCCATGGGAGGTGGTTAAGCCATGTCACAAACCCAAGTGTTGCACTACACAACACAAGGAGACTAATGACACACACCTTGCAATATATATCATTATATAAGTATGAAAAATATTTTTCTTATGTTGTTTTTCTCACAAATAATCATTTCCATCTTCAATTATAGATACATTATTACCTACATCACACCTTATCATTTTCTAGGCATTTCACATATTTCTTCCCTTGACATTGACATAGTGTTGGTTGTAGGGCATTTAATAATCATCATTTTATAATGCTTGAAGTTATTATGCTCATATTTTATGAACCTATCTCTCCATTATTGTCAGGTGTATGCAATGCCAAAATCACTCTCCATATTCATCTTAGTACATTTAGTTTAGTTGTTGTATAGGAGTGAATTTGCACCCCTTGTGTAAATTCCCCTTTTGCATCCCCTCACCTTAGAAAATCAAACCCAACTAGATAATTCCACATCAATCACCTGCCTCCCATCCACTTGGTGTTTGGGGGAATTTTTGTCGGGGACATGAGCGTGGGGCGTAGACGTCTACACGGTGCACTATCGTCCCTGACAGATTCATACCCCTAGAGTACGCAGGGACATTACGTTCTCCATTGGGAATGAAGCGTAATGCCTTTGTGTTGACCAACCGATCCAAAAATGTCTCTTTCCCTCTCATTTTGATCTTGAAATGCCTATCTTGCTCATTCAGTCCATCTCTTTAGCATTCTTCTACAATCTCCTTAGCAATTCACTTAATCTTTTAGCAGTCCATACACTCTCTTGAGAATTACAACAGCTTGTTACTCCATCAAATTTATTTTGTACGTGTTTTGATACCATAGAAGCTGCGAATTTGGAGTCTTGTGAGACCTCCCTTCCTCACCGCCGTAGTCGTGTCGACTTTTCCAAGCTCATTGTCTTGCATTCTCCCTTCATTGGTCTTAAGTTCCTTTGGGTGGAGGTGGTATTGCTTCACTATCCTCTCTTGTTGTGGTTGGATAGAGTAGCATTGTATCTTTTGTAGTGTTTAGTACTTTCCTTTCTATTTCTTTTATCGCATTTTCTACTTTGTGGCTTTCCTAGCTGTTTGTGGAGGTGGAAACACCAAAGTGGGGGTTTGACTAAGGCAAACCCCTATACAATCCAACATTTTCCCCTCTCTTGGTTGTGTGTAGGTGAACACGTGCGTGGAGCTCACTAGCGAATTGGACCCTGAGTGAGTTGGTATTTGCCACCCTTACTTTCATCTACCTTCTTTACCATTTATATAGTTAAATTTCTCATATCTTATCATCCTATTCATTTCATTAAACTTAGTTAGCTAGACCGTTAGTAGGCTCTCTGGTGTTTTATGCTGCACTTTTCACTTTTTGATCGTACGGATGCCAGCACACTAGAGAGACGCCAGCTTGTCGTGTTGTTGTCCTTGACCTGTGCTATTATCCTCAGGTGAAGAGCTATCTAAGGTGTAGTTCGAATTCCAGAAATTGGCTCATCTAGTTCCATTTAAACATTCAGATTAACAAAGTGACAAAAGCACTTAAGAGTGCTCTTCATTCTCTATCCTTGACCTAAACACTTGTTAGCTTGAGGTAAGATAGGGAAACCCTTCGCTCTCGGCTCTCTATGACCTAGAGCCTTGGTGTGGTTGGTCCCCCTACCTTATAGTTGTAATCCTTATAACTATCTTCCTATCCTATTTTATAAGGTTTTTTAAAATATATCTCTACTATCTTCTACCTTCCTATTTTATTCATTGTATTGGGGCAATATGAATTGTCATTAATACCATAGAAATATGATCTCTATAGTTCAATAATATGTATTCCCACTACTGGTTATTGTTGTAAAGTATCTTTCCTTTCTCATAGTCAAGTAAGGGAGTGACTAAATTCCCTCCCCCTCCTTGGTCTCTTTTTTTTGGCATGAGAGAATCTTTCTTGTTGAATTCATAATACATGTATCACTACTTTCTTTCACCTTCCCATTTTTTCCATTGTAGTAAGGATGGTATTCATGGCCACCATTATTATAAGGATGACATTAGAAGAAGATCATTATCTTATTAGAAAGGGAATGTGTGATCTATAAACAAGCAAGGTATCCTTCATTCTTAAGTAATAGATACTTACTAAAGTAATAAAAAACTTGAAGCATACTAAAAAATACCTTTAATTATTATCAAAACAACATGATAATGGTGCTTAACAAGGAATAATGCATATGATCTCAAAAAAACAATAAAAATATCTAGGAGACATGCACAAAAAGCTAGAACACAACTTTCCTTGGAGGAAACATTGATTGGGTGAAAATATGGATTTAAAGAGTAGACACTCCTTGATCTACTAATTTTTTTTTTGATTTTAAATGTTTACACTCCCACAATAACTTTAATGAATTTCAATTTAAAAATTTAGAATATCCAACACCACTTACAACTACACCTACCATGAGTAGACACAAAAATACTTGCAAAAAATTTGAGATGAGCTAAAACCAACAAACAATGTGAAGCAATCTCTCACAAGTCACATGAAAGCAACACATTACCTTCCTTGAGTCTCTAATCCTCAAAAAATGACAAACTAGTCAGTAAATCATAACATTAGACAATGAAAACTCTTTACATTTCATATTCTATGTACATAGTGGTAAAATTGTTGGGTATGCTAGGGTTGATTATGCATTCATTGTCGTATATGGAAAATTCATTTCCTATACAAATTGGAGAATTCATATAAAAATTATTTTTAGATCTTTCTAAGGTCTACAACTTTTCTCTAAGACCCTTAAAATGCCTCATTTCATCTCTAATCATTCCCAACTATCATTATAGATTTTATTTATAACATAACCCATCAAAAAGCAACAAAATTTATCTCCTAGCTCCTTGTCAACACTATAACAAATATAAAACCTCATGACACCAATATCTCATTATGATTTGAATCATTTTTTAGATCACACCTCCCCAATGGGAGGATTTCAGTCCCTAATATCTTATGAAGACTACCATTTTTAGTAACTCGTAATTCCTCATGTCCAGACAAGAAAGTTATATTCTCAATAAGGCTTAGCTACAACCAATTCAATTCATTCTTCATGCATGTGTAAACCGGTCATGAGCACCAACCCGCTCCTTAACTAATCTACATATCATATCAACAAAATTAGAAGGGAAAATGCTACTCACCTTTAATTATCCCACATGAATGTATTTTCTTTATCTTTCTCTAAATGTAAATGCTTACCTTCATGTGATAATCCTACACATTTTTGTATTCATTTTTATTAGCTTGTTGATCCATATGTGTTTAAGACTCTACAACACCCCCATCAAGAATATTTCCATTTACTTATTGTTCTCTCAACAAAGATAAATATATCCTTCCATTGCTATTTATTAGAAAGGGTAAATATGATCTATAAATTAGAGAGGTTTTCCTTCACACATCATTATTCAACAATAGATACCCACTATAATAATAATAAAAATTAAGCACGGTACCAATCACCTTTAATGATTATCAAAATAACATGACAATGGTGCATAACAAAGAAACAATAAATATATGATCTTAGAAAAACAATGAAAATAACTAAGAAACATACACAATAAACTAGAACACAATTTTATTGAGACAAAACCATGATTGGGTGAAAAATTATCCTTACAGAGAAAATTGTTAGTATCATATTTTATTCACCTTAGAAATGTTTTATCCTAAGTGTGATATTTATTGCACCTATTTAATAATTTTAATTAGGATATTGTGAATATTTACTTTTTATCATCTTGATTACAAACAACCACCGAATCCGAAATAAATGAAAAAGCTTTATGGAAGAGGTTATAAACTTATTAAACAACTTGGTTATAGTGGAAAAGGATGTGGTTCTAGAGAACAAGGTATATGTGTCCCTATAGAGCCTAACACACAAGAAACCACTAGTGGTCTTGGTTATTGTCCTTTGAAAGAAACAAAAGCATCAAAAAATCCTTCACTCAATACCAACACTATTACAAAAGATTCTTCTAAGACAACTTTAACTTTGGTGCATCTTGAACTAATAGATACTACATGTGGGAATATCTCATTAGATATGCATAAAATTGATACTTTGTTTACTCATTATAATCAATAACATTAGTTTTTGCTCCTTGTCATGTGGTAGTTGCAGTATCATAGCATATTCACTACCATGCATGAGGGTATAAACTTAGCTTTATACAATCATATTTCCTTTTCTCAAGGAGTAGCATATCATCATCTAGTTTTGGCTCACCTTTTTATCTTGGGGGGAAAGAGGTGAGGTAGCCTTGTCCTAGTATGACACTTGGCATTGCCTCTTTTTGGCTAGTTGACTACCTTCCATGTATATATAAGAGCAAGCTTGGGATGTGGACGACATGCCTTAAGTTGGCTCGTGTGTGTCATACTTTCTTTCTATGTTCTTTTTAGCATTGCATTTTGGGGGAAACCCCTTATTCATGAGGTAGCTTCGTTTGGAAACATATGAATTGGCATAGGGCTTTCCAAATAAGCTCTCATTTCTTCTTTATTGTTTAGCATTGATTATTTTATACTTTAAAGTAAGTTGCTCACAAAAATGGTGTTAGAAATTTCTTTAAAGTGGGGGCATACATTGGCATTATTATTTTTGAAAATTTTGACATTCCTTATGTTTCATTGTGCGATTTTATTTCTTCTTGCAATGTGTCTTTTTCTTGGTGGTGCCATTGGGTTTGATGTCCTCTGAGAGCATGATATTTCTTGGCATATGACTTTCCTCTTAGTGGTGATGCTACGTGTTGCATTCCATAAGTTGCGAATCTTTTATCCTTGAATTGTCCTCTCTTGGAGACATTAGGCACGATATTCCCTAAGATGAGACCTTACACGAACTAAGAAGAATCCCTTTAAACATGTTTATTTGTATTTTTTTCACAAGTGTTTAGCATAACACATCTTGTTAACTTGTGAAGCTCAAAGTTTATATTTTTGTGGTGCCTTATCGAAGTTATTAGAGGTATAAATTTGGTATGGTATGGGAGCCTAATAATATTCTCTCATTTGCCACCCTTGGGGGCTCACATAATGGACAATCAAAGTTCCATTAGCTCATGTGAGTGTACGTGTTTGCATAGTGGAGAACCAGGGTTCCACTTGTGAACATTTTTTGGACAAACTACAGAGGTGTGTTCCACATCGCATTGGACAGTTGAGGCTTGATCTGCCCTTTTTGGTTTTATCTTTTCTTTAGTCTTTGGCGTTGTATGATTGAGTAATCTTGTTGTTGCTGCATACATATATTTTGAATGTCTACTTTAGTGTGAGTTTGATGCAAAGTCATCCTCTCACTAAAGTGGGGGCTAAATGTAGTGACGGTAAATGTATCTCTTTACATTTCCTCACTTGTTTGTACCCTCTTAGTTAATTTGGACTTAATTGTGCCTTAATTTAGCGTTGTAAAATGTATTTATTTACACTTTCACACTTATTTAGGGATCCCTTAATTAATTGAGTTTAATTTTTCCTTAATTGGCCCTTTAATTTATTCTCCAAGCCTATTTTATTACCTTTTTTGAAGAGGAAACCTGACATTCATTAATGCCTTAACATAACACTTCTCATTGAGCAATGTATGTCCTAGGTTTATGGACTTGAGACCCATTCACCGGTCCTCCCTTGACCTTAGAACCTAAATTTAAATTATGTTTTTGGTAGGATTTTAATATCTCTAAGTGTATATTTAGATGTTAGCTTGTGATATTTTAATTTTGGGAAATTGAGGATATATATCTATAAATATAAGGTTATTTCACTATGTTTCACCTAGATTTTTCAAACTATATTTTCAAGTGTTCAATTACAAGAGATAAAGTGGTGAACAAAGGAATTCAAGAGAGGAATTATTAGAGTTTTATTGTATCAATCAAGATCCAATTATAATGTCAAAGTCTTCTTGCATCATGCATGTTTTTGGAGCTAATATGGTGATGTAGGTTTCATGATCTATTTAAGCATTCAAAGTATTATTGTATAAGAGAAAAGTTGCACCCTATGTGCAATTCCCCTTTTTTCCTTTTTCCACCTTAGAAAACCAAGTTGGGAGGCTTAATTCCACCTAAGCCCGCTGCTTGAATCACACTTGGGGCTTGTTTTGAGCGTCGATGGAGCCGTTTCTGTCAGATACACCCGCATGGCATGCAAATGTCTGTACGACATGCTTACATCCTTGACAGATTTCCGCATCTGGAGCCTGTAGAGGTGTTACACTTCCCATTGGGGGTCAATTTATAACACCCTCTTTGGACAACCGACCCAAATATGGTTGTTTCTCTTCATCTCTTCTTCATATTCACCCCTTGAACAAGCATTACATCTCTTCACCTCTTCTACCATATCTTCAGATCTTCTTCCATCTTCTCCACATCTCTTCACCACTTCTAGACTTCATTCACAAGCTTTACAATCTCTCCACAAGCTCTAAGCAACTTCTTCACCATCCCTTCAAGCTCCAAACACTTTACACTTCATAGCAACAACATCAACCCTCCACCACTTTAGTAGAGCAAGTTTGGAACAAGACACCATTGCAGCAGAGGCTTGAGTCCCTCTCATTTTCTCCCCTATTAGCCTTGAGTGCTCTTGGTGGAGGTGGTAAGCTTTCACTCCTCTCCTCTATCATTTGGTGAGTAGCATAACACTATTTTGTAGTGCTTTAAGTGCCCTTTACTTCATTTCTATTTTTCTCTCCATCCATCTGGTTGTCTGTGGAGGTGGGAACACCAAAATGGGGTTTGACTGAGGTAGGCCCCTATACAACCACCCAACAATTTCCCTCTCCCTCTTGTGTGCAGATATTGAAGACACTCATGAGCTGGAAGCTTCATCACTCACATGGTCGTGAGTATTTCCTTTCTTCTCGTTGTCTTTGTGATAGGTTGAATCTATGTGCTAGAAAACGAGCAGCAAATAAAGTAATGCAAAATAACACTAAAACAACCTACACCTCAAGATTAGCATAGTTGGATTCAACACAAAATAAAGAAGACAAATGAAACTTTTTACCTTGCGTCGAATCGATCATTTGGTTGGCCCTTCGATCTTTGATGTGTATGCTCCTTGGATGGCAAGAGATGCAAGCTAGATGATGATATGGTAATGGATGCAAGTAGGTGTAAGCATGAAAATGGCTAAGTATGGATTCTAGGAAAAATTTGCAAGAGTTTGGCTACAATGCATGATCTCTCCTAAAATGAGAGAAAAGAGAGGGTATTTATAAATATTTTGGAAATCTCTAGGGAAATGGATAGTTAGGATTGAGCCACCAAGATCAAGATGTATGGCTAAGGTGAGTTGAAAACTCACAAGCCCTCACATCTTGACATGTGGCAAGTGATATAGCTTAAAAAGGGTGTTGTGTGCATGAGGTGGAAGGATAGTACATGACATGGAGGGAGTACAAAGTACCTTGGGATTGGGACAAGATCTCCTCATAAAGGAGGTACTTGTCCCCATGTGGGTGAGAGGACAAGTGGGGAATTAAAAATTCCTCAAATATTCTCATGGGGATGAGAGAAGGAATTTAAAATTCCTTTAAATGCATTGGGGATTAATGTAGATTAAAAATTCCATATAGAGGGAATAGAATGCAGCAATCAAAAAAAAAGGAAATTGTAGAGATTGGCTTAGAACACATTCCATAAGCGGGACAACAGAACTAGGAAATAACTATTAAAACAAAATTGGAATTTGTACAAGAAACACTTTGAATTAGGCTTAATTAATAGGCTGTAGAAACAGAATTAGAGTGATGGCTAAAAGGTAGAAACCCAACTTGCAAAGTTGAAGAGATATGACACATCTAATCAAGAGATTAGGCATGTGCATCTCTAATGATAGATAGGAGAAGTAAGGGTGGAAATACAAAAAGAAGGTGGAAGTGTGACATATGAAAATTAAATAAATGTGACTCCTTTGGCCAAGCTGACCAAAAAAAAGGGAAAGGTATTTAGTATTAATTGAATGCTAGGGATTAGAAGAACTGGAGGACAATTAAATAATAGTATTACTTAATTAATGGGATAAAGAGGATACATTAGATGAAAAGGGATAAATTTGGTTCAAATTAGTGCCGGGCGACAATACATTTTGCCTCTTTGAAATGGTGTTGCAGTAGCATCATTTTCAAAGACTAATAAACATAGAACCTAGAAGAAGATGGATAGGTGGAAAGATACTTGATCATTCAAAGGAGTGACTAGGAATGGAAAAGGTGATGAAAATTAGGGATGAAGGGATAAAGGATGCCCCCTCGAGAGGACATACGGGTTCAAGAGAAAACGGGTGTGCTCTCGAAATGGATGAGATGATGCAAGGGTAGATGAAGAAGATGATGCAAAGACAACAGGAGATTGGGAGGGGAGACTGATGAAGGATGAACGGATGGGGGGATTTTGATAGATGAGAGGATGAAGATGAAATGCAATCCAAATGCAATTTTCCATCGTCGGAGCATTGATTTTTTCTATAGCAGAAGACACAATATACCAAGGTATAAATGACCGAGGCAGATTAGTGTCTAATGCATGAAACAAACACAACAAACAAGAAGGCCATCCCAACACCCCAAAGTCATGATGACCTTGGTCGGGCCAGGTATTAGGATAACCACAAGCACATAAGGATGCCCCAGCGTAACACAAGACCTCAAGGATCTTGGTGGGTACTATGTGGGACAACTAAGAAGACAAAGAAAAGATCAAGATACACCCCTATGTTGACTAGTCAATGCACACCATGATATGATGGATCAAGGCGACCATGACAAGTGATGATAGGGAGCTCAAATTATAAACAATAGCCAAAAGCATCAAAAGATCGCAATCAATTTCAAATTTATTTTGCCATAGGATCACGAGGATGGATGGGACTGATGAGGTCCGTTAGGAAGGATGCATCCTGTTGAGACCGATGATGGTTACTAAATTAAAAGATTGATATGACACAGGATATTCAGAACTGATTGGATTTGATGATACAAGTGGATCTCGTTTGTTAAGAACCAGCTAGATAAGGGCATAGTTTGATGGCGTGATACAAGAGACATAACACAAGATAGGAGACTGACACATCCTAGCGACCTAGGGGTCGGAGGCTGATCAAAGAATAGCCTTGCCTACATGAAAGTGTAGAGCCCTCGTAGTTCGACAAAAGGATGAAGACAGACCATGATGGAGATTTTGATGGATGATAAAGATAGGATGGAGAACAGGAGAAAATTGGACAATGAAGATCGATGATGGGACAATAAAAGAGTAGATGGACAAATCAGAAAGATTGATGATAGGCGATAAAGGAACAGATGGACAGAACCCCAGGGGTGGATCAAATGATCAACCTTGCTATGTGAAAGCGTAGGGGAAACGTAGTTCGACAAAAGGACAAAGACAAGTGATGGATAAGGGACGATGAGATAACCCTGATAAAGGGGATAAAATGATGGAACTAACACGATGGAACAAGATAGACACATTTGGATTGGATGCAGAGGATGGTAGGCAAAAGCGTGGGATGGGATAGTTATCAAATCATGAAGAGATGAATTGGGAGGATGATATGATGGAGATACCAATGACAAAGGGATTATAAAGATAGGGGTTGAGAAAAGAATGAGTTGGGAGATAAAATATGGGGTTCATTGGTTGATGGGCCGAAGAACAAAGGAATTTGAGGAGGATGGCGGTTGGATTGATGGATAGGAGGAAGATAAGATTTGGATGAGGAAAAAAGAGTTACTAGATGGATGGAATGAAATGGATACCATGATGGAAGGGATGAAGATAGAGGGTGTCACGGGGAGGAATGGATCTGGGTTGTGGAGGGATGGAAACCAGGATGGGGAGGGTGGTATATGCGATAGGGGAATAGGATAAAGGGAAGTGAAGGATTGTTTGATGGAATGAATGATGTCTCCAAGGACTATATCACAAAGGAAGATAGATGCCCCCACTCTAGATATGCCATGTGTGAGGAGGCATGAAGGATGCAATAGACAAGGATAGGCAAATAAAGGAGTGAGACAGATGAATATAGGATGCATGGATAAGGAAGGGATATTGAAGGTAGCATGACAGGTGGATAAGGAAGATAGACGAGTGTGAATGAGGATTAGGATAGTGTGTGGATGAGGGGAATGTATGCTAAGAGGTGTCCAAAGCGTGCTTATATGTTTGCCCCTATTTTTATCAAGATCACAAGGAGGATGGAAGGATTGGGATAAATGAGATATGCCAAGCAAGATGTGTAAGATAGGTAGGATGGAGGGGATGAATGGAAATGAGGTATAGGGGGAAGATGGGTTCATATCTGGAAGCATAGAAGGAAGCATAGCGGATGGAGGGAATGCATATCAGGAAGCTACCCCCAAGTGCAGATGGGGATTTACGCATGATGCCTGTTTGCCAGGTTTTCATCATGGTACTTATCCAAGGTGCTTGTTTTCCAAGTTTTCACCATTGGACAAATTATTTCTCTTTACTATTTTATTATTTGTTTATTTTTTTTATTTTTTTGGATTTCCTGACTTTTTTGGATTTTTTTGACTTTTTGGATTTCCTGACTTTTTTGGATTTTTTGACTTTTTGGATAGCATCTTGAGGAAGGAGATGGATAAGGAGGATAAGAGGAGGGAAAATAAGTGGATTTAGAAGACATGCGATAAGGATATGGATGAAGGACTCAAGCATCAAGTTCCATTCGAGGTATTAAGAGCTCATGTTCAAATCGACTGCTGGATGTTGGTACAACCTTATTAGGAGAAATGGATTATGCAAAAGGATGAATTAGAGGGATTTTATGGGGGAGATATGTGGGGTAATGGATGGGATGCTGAAAAGGGGATGGATAGAATGATGGGGTGGATGTGGGGTTTGGGTGGTGAGTTCAAGACCAACATTGGCACATATGGTGATGGATGTGAAAAGATAAGAGGATTAATGGATGGAGAATGTGGGGATAATGGAGGAGATGGAATAGTGAATTTTGGGACATAGGGACCCAAAATAGACTTAGGAGATGAAAGGGGTGTATGATTAGCTTTTGGATTAGCAACTTTGGATGTTCTCACAAATTTGTCATTTGAAGGCATTGCATCTTGATTCTTTGGGATCCACATGGTTTTGATCTTTTCTTTGTTGGGCCTTTGTGGCCTACGGATTTGATTTGGATTTAGATTTTTCTTCTCTTCACAATGTCTTTTAGAAGGGACATGGGGAGCTTTAGATGCATGTGGATGTTTGGATTTATGTATTTTTATGTTAGCATCCAAAGTGCTTTTAGTAGCAATGGGATGGAATTGTGTGAGAGATGGGCGTGTGGAGCATGGTGGGTGGTGAGATTATGTGTAGAGAGGATGTGTAGGTATGTGCCTTTGTTGATCTGATTATAGGATATGCAAGAGGATGTTTATGATGGATGACATGGATAGGTGTTGGATGGATGAAAGGATGAATGGAGGAGGTGATCTTGGGATATCTGAACCCAAGATGGATGGAAGTAGATAATGAAGGAGTGGGAGATGGTGGATGGAGGGATGTAAGGACTAAAATGGATGGCTTGAGATGAAGGAGGAATATGGACGGTTGTTTTGAGGTGATATGATGAAGGAGGAGGGATGGAAGCATATGATCTGGTGGAACGATGGGAAGAGCTGATATTTCTTTTGGAAAAGGCTCGTTGAGGACGGCGAGGGGTTGTTCCAACATCTTTAGATCATGAGTCTTGGGAAATAGGTCCAAGACCTTGCATGTAGATTTGTTCTTTGAATTGGATGGGCTCTAAAATACCTTGCTCATGAAGGCCTAGACCTTTTCCTTGATAGTTCATGTTCTTGAGCATGCGATCCATGATAGGATTTGTGTTATTTTGAAAACATGATGCAAGTCCATTATTAGGTGGAGGATGATGGGTAGTATATATGTTGTTTTTTTCTTCTGCGAGGAGTCCACCATGGAAGAATGTGAGAGTACCAAGGGGATATGAAAGCGGTGTAGGGATAGCAATTTTAGGTGATGATGGGGGATCATGAGAGGGAGATGATGGGATAGCAACATTTGGATGGGTAGTATCAGGAGGGGGATTAGGGGATATGATGGGATCTGGATTTGTGGTAGTGGGCTCATGCGACGGAGATGGAAATGGAGCGGTGGAATCTTGAATGACAAGGGGATCATGGAATGGAATGGATGGGGGACTGTGATCTTGAGGTGGACTAGATGGGATGGTAGGATCTTGATCTAGAGAAGGGGATATGTTGGCATGCTTTGGATCAGGCTCTTGGCATGACTCATCTTGTGTGGATGGCAAGTTGACAGAGTGTTGGGGAGACTCTTCAAGTTGAGGAGATGGAAGGATGTAGAATTTGATGCAGTCATCAGAATGGATTTTAGTGACACTAGAACTAGAAGGAGTGCATTGGATTTGGGTGTTGGAAATGGGTTCAATAACTCTTGGAGTAGGAGGTGGGTATTCAATGGATTCGATAGATGTGATGGGAGGAGATGGGGGCTCATTGGATTCATAGGATGTGATGGTTTTGATGGTTTGAGTGGTGCGAGGGGTGGTATCATCAATGATAGGTGTTGGGTGGAGAAGGGCCTTGTCACTAATGATCGTGGATGATGGGTTGAGATGGCACGATTCCACAACTTCAAGGTGTGGAGTGGGGGATGTATTCTTTGTTATAAGTCCTTGGAGAATTTCTGAAATGAGAGACTTGCATACTCTAGGCTGAGATGGTGTGGTAGGAATAGATGGGGGATTAAGATTAGATGAAGGGTTAAGATAGGGGTATTGGCATGGTGAATTAGGACATGAGGATAGGGGTGGCAGATTGTAGTAAGGGTATTGGGATGGTGGATTAGGATGGGGAGATTGGGGTGGCGGATGGAGATAGGGAACTGCGGAAGTCGGATTAGGATAAGAGGATGTGGATGTTAGATTAGGATAGGTTGATGTGAATGTAGGATTAGGGTGAGGAGATTGGTACGAAAGATTAGGGTAGGGGGTATATGCGGATGAAGGATTGAGATAGGAGGATGTGGACGGGGGATTAGGATAGGGGTATTGTGATGGCAGACTAGGATAAGAGGATGATGTAGATGAAGGATATGATGGATATGATGGGTATCCCTTGTCATAGGTAGCATAGGGAGCATGATTAGGCATTGATGAAGACATAACATGATAACTCGAAGGGATGATTGGATTTTGCAAAGCGGGTGGAGAAAATTTACTAGCAATGATAGTGTCAAGGTGATCAATGTCACATTCTTCTTGATCGACAAGACTTTCATTATCGTCGTCGACGTAATTAGGGTTTCCCTTGACCAATATTGATGGAGGATAAGAATTCATGATGATGAAAGGAAAAATAGGATGGATCAAAGCTTTTGGATGGGAATGGATTAAAGCTCAAAACGAGATTTAGGTCAAGCTCAGATTAGGATTGGATTAAAGCTCAAATTAGGATGATTGGATGATGATAGGGGATTGATTCTGATGATTGGATAGGATTATCAAAGGAGGATTACGACACCAAATCTACTTCGAGATGGAAGTAGATTAATTGGGTCGAAGGTGATTGGATAGGGATGCAATTGGATTGGATAGGATGATGAAAGGGACTATAAACCCTGTTCAGAGATTACCCTAGGTGATGTAGGATACTGATTGATCGGATTAAAGGATGAATGAATGATTGCAGCACCGAATCCACTTTGAGATTGAAAATGGATTGATTGGACCGACGATGATGATTGACTTAGGATGGATGACAATCCTAAGAGGATGTTGATGATGACGATCAAATCAAACACTTAGGTCAATTTGGATAGTAACCCAAGATGAAGTTCAAGGGATTTGGATGGGGAAAACAATGATTTGATTAGAGAAATGGATGAATGAATACTCAAAATGAGTAAACGATTGATAGGAATGGATGAATGACGACTCAAAACGAGTAAATGACTACTCACAATGGATGAATGATTCTTAAAACGAGAAGATGAAGGTTTGGAATAGCTGAAAGATTACTCAGAATGTGTAAAT
>VDFB02280242.1:0-14445 GCA_007258455.2 Sequoia sempervirens | reverse complement strand
CATCTTTCAAACTCAAAGCATTATTTTGTATCATTGTTAAATTGGTCTTGAGAGTGGTAGCTTAATATAGGTGTTTGAAGTGATTGAGAGGTCGGTTTTAGGGTTGGTTTTAGGGTAGTTAAGGTGTTTGAAGTTATTTAAAGGTAACTTTTAGGGTGGAAAGCTTAAAAATTCATTTTAAATGCACAAAAAAGAATGAAATTACTTCAAACCAAGTTTGTGAAGAAGTTAACTATGTTGCCCACTAGTTTCCCTTAAGAGTCCAAAGTGCTAAAAGATAGCAATCTTTGAAGGTCTATTTCTCAAAGACCATGATTCTTACAGACTCTCTATCCAAGGCAATGGGATCGTGTTGGGACCATCTACAAAACCCTCTCTTGGTTTTTGCTATCTCGGAGGCGTTTTCCTATGATGACTTTTCAGTGGAGGGAAAAGTTGCGAGATGCAAGCAGTGTAAAGTTGCAAAGTGGTGCAACTTTCACTCCGCAGCTCGTATGACCAAACGGACTGTTCCAACACATCCGGATGGGTATGTTTATGCTAGGGATGGTCCTCTCTTCCACCCAAATGTGATGAATCACTCCGAGCTACATTGGACCGACAATTTCCCTTAAAGAGTCCAAAGTGCTAAAAGGCACCAATCTTTGAAGGTCTATTTATCAGAGACCGTGATGCTTACATAATCTTCATCCAAGGCTATGGGATCATGTTGTGACCATTTACAAAAACCTCTCTTGGTTAGTGCTATCTCGGAGGCGTTTTCCTGTGGTGGCGACTTTTCAATGGAGGGAAAAGTTGTAGATGCAAGCAGTGTAAAGTTGCAAAGTGGTGTAACTTTCATTCCGCAGCTCATACGACCAAATGGATTGTTTCAACACGTCTGGATGGGTACGTTTACGCTAGGGATGGTTCTATCTTGCACCCAAATACGCCGAATCACTCCAAGCTACATTGGACTGGCGATTTCCCTTAAAGAGTCCAAAGTGCTAAAAGGAACCAATCTTTGAAGGTCTATTTCTCGGAGACTGTGATGTTTGCAGAATCTTCGTCTAAGGCTATGGGATCGTGCTGTGACCATCTACAAAAACCTCTCTTGGTTTTTCTATCTCGGAGGCGTTTTCCTGTGGTGGTGACTTTTCAGTGGAGGGAAAAGTTGCTAGATGCAAGCAGTGTAAAGTTGCAAAGTGGTGCAACTTTCATTACGCAGCTTGTACGGCCAAATGGACTATTCCAACACGTCTAGATGGGTATGTTTACGCTATGGATGGTCCTCTCTTGCACCCAAATATGCCGAATCACTCTGAGCTACATTGGACCGGCGATTTCCCTTAAGAGTCCAAAGTGCTAAAAGGCAACAATCTTTGAAGGCTATTTCTCAGAGACCATGATGCTTACAAACTCTCCATCCAAGGCTATGGGATCATGTTGGGACCATTACAAAAACCTCGTTTTCAGTGACTTTTTCTATCCTACTTTCAAACTATGCTTCCTTATGGCGGAGGATGACTTGGATCGGGAAGCCAAATGTAAGTCCAAAGTTGCAGGAATGGTTCTATCTTACCAAATCTGGAATCACTTTGGCATTAGGCCGATGAGATTTCCCTTAAAAGAGGTCAAAGAAGTGCTAAAAGGCAATAATCTTTGAAGAATTCTGTTCACCGGAGAAGGCCCAGTGATCTTCCTGAGGACTCTCTTTTATTGAAGAGTTATTAATAGGATGCAGTGTTGGGACCATCCTACCAAAACCCTCTCTCGGTTTTCTATCTGGAGGTGTTTTCTTGCGTAGTGATGACTTTTTAGTGGAGGGAAAAGTTATAGATGCAAGCGATTAACAATGTGTGCAAAGTGGGTGCAACTTTCACTCCTCGGCTGTCTGACCAAGCGGACTATTGTTAATACGTCAGGATGAAGTCACGTTTACAATGGGATAGTCCTCGCACTGATATCTTTGAATAAAGCTCACGACCTACATTTGGGCCAGGAATCCGAATTGAGTGAAAAGTAATCTGGAACACAAGGGCACAATCACAAAATCTTTACAACTTTCCTAGAACTTAAGATTATTCTTACACTCTTTGGACATTTCAAAACTCCCCACCAAAAACTTGACAAGCAACTAAATACACATTTCCCTCTTTAACCCCCTTAAACCCTTGTAATAGTGAGAAACTAGTTTTTGTCCAATTACTCCACAATTTTCCAAAACACCAGATGAAAAAATAACTTATTCAAACACCCATATCCAAGTTACACAACATATATGAGAAACAACATAGAATCCTTTGGACCAGCATTGACTTCCTATACATTCACCCTTGAACAGGCTACTCAATTAGCCCTAAAATGCAAAGAAACATACCTCCAAACACCACACAGACCCCTAAAACCTTGAGGCAGCAAATAAATTTCCAAGAAAACAAATATTCTGCAATTGGATTCCATTTATACGGAACTGTAACTGTCAAATCAAAAAACCCTTGTTTTTAGTGTAATTCTTGAGGGTTTATTGGATGTAGCACTTCCACAACCTTTCAGACTTTTCCACCACCTTAGAAACCTTTATTTAGGCCCCAATATTCTTAGAAAACAAAGAAACTTCTGGTAACTCAAATATTTTTGAAAACCCTAGGGTAAAAACTTTATTTTCAAGTGAAAAAAACCACCATTTTTGGACCTTTAACTCTTCATTTTATTTCAAAACCCAGTTCTCCATGCCTTCCACTCTTGAAATAATGTCAAGACATGTAATAACATTTCTACATAAATTTTTTATACAAAGTAATGGGAAGATAAAACCATGTAAGTGGTTTCCCCAAACTAATTGCCACCAAAACCATTCTTGATAGTTTAAAACCACGAACCACCCCAACGTGTAATTGTGATAGCACTCAAGATAACCCTCCACCATGAACATATCAACTAAGTAGGAACCCATAACATTATGGAAAGATGATCCACTTCTCCTAATGTAAGAGATGGTCAATTTCATTGATGGCAATGATTGTGTGACTCCCATTGATGACCTTCTTTATTCAATGCCATTACAACAATATCCAAAGCATTCCAAAGAATACTAATGAAAACAATATTTCCCTCCACACCTCATGATCATTCAAGTACTCATTCTAACAATACAAGAGATTTATACTTCAAATTGCAAGTGAATATAATTTGCTATATCTTAACATAAAAAATGCAAAACCTAATAGAAAAATGTATCAATGAGGTACAAGGATGTATAAAATCCAATCAATTGAACACAATAAACCTAACATAATTAAGGGATGATAGGGGTATTGGATAATTAAGGGTTGATAAGGGTATGAATGCTTATCTTTGCATCTACCTGTGAATATCTAGGGACTTGGTGGTATTTAGAAATTTGTTACTCATTTTTATTGCATTGAATCAAAATGTCTCACTATTAATTGCTCCAATGCTATAAGATAAATGAATGTTTTCATGATTATAATGAATATATTGTATGTGTTAGTAATGCTAAGTATATCATCAAATTATGCCAAACTTATGTGTTTAAATCCCTGACTCAAAGTGGGTGAATGACACCACTTAGCAAAAGTTTGAATTTTGAATTTTAAAATGAGCGGGAATAGGTTTGTATTTCGCAAGGAGGTCACCCTTGTGAATTAAAGTGGGTTTAAGGAGCAAAAGTTACAAACCACTATATTTATTATATATATAAATGGGAAATATTACAAAACCTGGTTCAAACGAGCATACCGACAGGAAAGAACCAGGAAGAAAACCTTTGGTTGTAGCTCGATTAAGTACAAAAATAGACCCCTTTACAAAACATATGAGTTTCCAAAATATAGGCCCCTTTACATTTTAAACATACCCTTTATACAATGCCAAACATTTGACCCATATTTGAAAAAAAATCACTGGGTATAGATTATGCCCATACACAATTATGACCATTTTACATTGTTTCCAATTTGAGAATTCAAATTTTACAAAATTTTCCTATTAGAGGCATTCAGGGCACAGTCTTCAACAACATTAGTATGTTCATGTTCTGCACTAACAAGCACCTGTACAAACCATCAAGGTAGCTTAGAATAACCAATCTATATTATTCTAAATGACACAAATATGATGAGATGAGTGAAATGCAAACTATAAAAGGCGCTTAAGAATAACCCGATCTATATTGTTATGTCATTTGCATACCTCTCTGAAAGGATCAAAGTTGGCTATTGTTTGCGGCAAATCCATGGTCAATCATGCGGGAATATAGCAAAAAGTGGAAAATGAGAAATCTATATTGTCACAATAGAAAAGATGTTATACTAACATATCTATATTAATCTAAACAACCTGAATGATGATGAGTTGGTGATGCAAACTATAAAAGATCATACCTCTTCGAAAGGATCAGAGCTGGCTTTTGTTTTAGTAGGTTCCATGATCAATCTTACCAAAAATATCACAAAAGTGCATATAAAATATCACTATTAAAGACACCTGCATTGCAATAGTATATAACATATCAGTATTAAATAAAGAACACTAATGAACTTAATCATAATGAACATATGCATTCTACCTTCCATTCTTGAGATCAATGGTCCAAAATTGATGCACCAAGAATATGCTATTCTTGGAGGAATCATGATAGACATGCATGCAGGGACATGCAAGCTATGACAAACATGCAGGGACATGCAGAATATGACATGGAATAATCGCAGGGTATCTTTGACCAGGTGGAGGTGCATAAATAATTTATTTTAAATAATTTATTAAAAATAGAGGAAAATGACAAGTGGCAAATAAAAAAATTATCCAAATTATTTATTTAGAGAAAATGACAAAAGAAGCATTTAATTAAATTAATCAATTTAATTAAATGGAAATTAGGACATTGATAAATACCTTTGAATTATTTTATCCAAAAGAGAGGTGAATGAAATACTACCAAATACTCTTACGCATCATTTAATTATAGAATAAAAAGGTCAAATAATGATTATTATTATTATTTGAATATAGATGAAAGATAAATAATTAAATAAAAAATGATTACTAATTATTGAAGAAAGGATATATTAGTGATGCAATTAAATAATTTTAGTTAATCAGGATAAAATAAAGATGAGAAGGTGAATTAATTAAATAATTAAAAATTATTTAATTAATAGAGGAATGTGGTCAAACCTAATTGAATAATTAAAGTTATTCAATTATCGAAGGACAACGACCAAGAAAAATGATGCTCATGGACTTAGGACATTTTTCAGTGTCTAAGATTTTGCCCCTCTTTGAGACAATTCGCCTTGTTGCATTGTTTCAAAGAAAAGATTGATCAACTGATACATGCCCCCAAAGATGAGCCCGGTATGATTAATATGGATAAGAATGATATGTGCGCAAAAGCCCCAACAGATTCAGTAGATTGTAAAGATTAACTCTGATAGAGTCTGTAAGCTATTTGTGATACCCCTATACGTTTAAGTATGCTGATGCGTTACATTTTGATGAATATGCAAATTTGATAGAAGTATAATCAACAATTGATGGAAATGATCAGTATAGCCAAGTTGATGAGTTGATGAAGCTAATTGAGCTAATTAAGTTGATTGAGAATGATGCTTACGCAAGACAAGCTAATGCAATGATTGACTGATGTGTTAAGGGGACATGAAATTTTGAGAAGCAGGTTGATTGATTTGAGATTTGATTCAAGAGACATATATTAGTGAGTTAAGCAATTGATGGATTTCTCTACGACAAGAAAGATGAAGAAAATGAAATGCAAGATGGAAGAGAATTAAGGTGATGAAGCCTCTTGTACCTTTTAAGTGCTTTTATCATCATCGAGCTTATTATGTCGCAAATTAGTATAAGCATCTAGATAACATGAACATCTAGATGATCTGAATACTGTTTGCATTTTTATTTAGTAATGAAATATAAGCATCTAGGTATAAGAACCTTAGATTACCTGAATAATTATTGCATGGAAGACACTATCAGACAAGGAATGCTCTCATCCGCATTAGACTCATAGGTCCTCGATGGTTTTAGACAACCATGTCCTAAGACGAGTCATCCTGTGAATAAGAAACAATTCACAAATAACAAACAAATGAACATGCCCCATCCTTGCCTCTCTAGTCAAAGACATCCTGAAGAAGCTAAAAGACATGTCACCAAAGATAAAACCATAAAATAAGAAAAGATCAACAAACAAACAGGAGTCCTGCTTCGATGTAAAAATGATTCTCGTTACAGTTTATGCATGTGTTTGGTTGGATTTGTAAGATGGGTTGATATATATGTTATAATGTTTGCTTGATTGTCAACACTTGCATGTTTTGATTTTGTTGAAGTTCAAAGCTGTGTGGTGATCTGAAAGTGTCACTATTTTTTGAAATTTTTTATGTTTTTGGGATTTTTGGAATATTTGATTTTTTTTGGATTTTTTTAGGACATTTTATGATTTTTATTTTATTTTAGGTCATTTTATGGTTTTTTTGAATTTTTTCAAGACATTTTATGATTTTTTGGATTTTTAACATTTTATGATTTTTTTGAATTTTTTCAAGACATTTTATGATTTTTTGGATTATTTCAGGACATTTTATGATTTTTTGGATTATTTCATGATATTTTATGATTTTTTTTGTTTTTTTGTTTTAAAGATGGAGGAATGTGATATGATCAATAATAGTCAGACTCACGTGAGGTAATGCAACCATGGATAAATGATAGATCAAAATGAAAGATTCACTGCAAAACATGTCACACAAGTAACATATCCTTTGTCAAAAGATGATAATGGTTTGTTGATTAGATGTCAGGAATGATCGATTCCATAAGGCATGATGATGATAAGTACTTAGGATCACTGACTCCTCTAAGTACGATAAGATTGATGATTGTTGATGATCGATTGACAAAAAAAATATGAGGATTGGATAATGTTTTATAGCTAGGCTCAAATATGATTCACATGATAAGATTCAAGGTTGCAAAGGGACATGATGACCAACATTGGAGGTAATTTAATCATGGATAAATGATAAGGATGTGAACTAAGATGGAATGGTAACACATAAGGATATGAAAGGGAATCCAAAGCATGCGTTTGTAATTTTTCCCCTAATCTCATCAAGAACAAAGGAAGGAAATGGGACATGGATTTTGATAAGCTAGGAGATATGGAATGGAAGAATGCAAAGATAAGGATAATGAATAGGATGATCAAGATCGATAAGATATGGACACAATGCCTAAGTACTTTGCTCCTATTCCTCATCAAGACCAAGGAAGGGAAGAAAGGATGCATTAAGATAGGATGGTGGAATATGGATATGGTGAAGGATATGGTACAAAAGATATGGATAAAGTGTATAGGATAAGATATACGATGTTCAAGAAGATCCTTAACCTAGTCAAGATCAAAGGTGGAAAGGTAAATGATGAATGTAAAGAGGATAATGGATATGAATGAAAGGATGGATGAAACTTTCCCCCAAGAGTAGAGTACAAGAGGAATATGGAAGACAAGATATGGATATGGAAGGTAATATATGCATGATAGGGAGATGGAGGGAGGAATCAAGCATCAAGTTTCATAGCTAATATCCCTTTAATATGTGCTCTAATAAACCATGGCAAGAAGGATTAGACTCATAAACGTTGGTAGATTAATGGTGTGATGGAAGAAGCTAAGGACTTATGCAAAGGTTTGGATTAAAGGAGGATAATGGGGGATGGATGTTGGATAATGGATAGTAGGTTGGAAGGCTTGTTGATGGATAGATGAAAATGATGGAAAGGATGGAAATATCAACATCGACACACACCTTGAAGGGTGGTGGAGTGATGGAGGAAAAATGAATTTGGAAGGTGATAGGTTTTTAGATGGACGATAGGAGGAAGCTTTTGGATTAGCAAATTTGGATGCCAATTTAGATTTTATTGATTCTACGAGACTTTTAGGAATCCACATAGCTTTTGACTTTGATTTTTGATTCATGGGCCTTTGTGGCCTTTGAGATTCTTCTTTTTGCTTTATGGGCCTTTGTGGCCTTTGAAATTTTTCTTCTTGATTTATGGGCCTTTGTGGCCTTTGAGTTTTTTGCTTTTGACTTGATGGGCCTTTGTGGCCTTTTGGATTTTTCTTTTGACTTGATGGGCCTTTGTGGCCTTTTGGATTTTTATTTTGACTTGGGATCAAATTTTATTTTATTTTTGCATGGCTCTTCAAGGAGACATGTTGATCCTTTGATACATGTGGATTTTGATATGGAAGCTTTTGACATTTGGCACCCAAATTGCTTCCAAGAGCAATGGGATGGGTGGATGGAGATGAATGATATGGAGGTCTTATGGATGGGTTAATGTAGGTAGAATTTTGAGAGGGCATCAAGGGTGTGTGCCTTTGTCGTTCTTGATGAATAGGAGATGGAGGGATGTAGGGCCCCAATATGGATGGAAGGGTTGATGAACTAGGGTTTGGATGATAAGGGCCAAGGATAAATGGAAGGTTTGATGGACTAGGATAAGGACCTAGGATAGATGGAATGTTTGATGGACTAGGATAAGTAGGTTTATTTTGATGGAATCTAGGCTTATGATGGGTACGAATGTCTTGAGCGTGAGGTGTATAACCAAGGCCATGATAGTATGTGTTTTCTTGGATATAAAGGGGTTCTAGGATACCTTGTTCATGAATGCCTACTCCTTTTCCTTTGTAGTTCATACTTTGACACATTTGTTTGCCAACGGGATATATAATGTTTATGAAACAAGATGCAAGTCCATCGTGAGGTGGTTGTGATATGGAAGGAATAACAAGATCTTCTAGTAAACCACCTTGGATAAAAGTGAGAGAACCCATTTGATAGGTAAGAGGTTCATGGATAGTTTGAATAGGGGTGATAGACTCTTGTGGAGGATTGTGGTCATGAGGGGAATTAGGATGTGTGATAGGATATTGACATGGGGATAAGGGGGTACTTTGATCTTGACTTGGAAAAGGATCAAGAGGTGTAGGAGATGGAGTAGCTTGCTCTTTATTAGGTATGGAATCATCACAGAGTGGTATGAAAGGAATGTCTTGATCATGAGAAGGATGAACATCATCATGGAATGAAAGGGTATCCTTGAATGGAGGTTTATCTTGATCTTGATGAGGAAGGGAATCTTGAGATTTTGTGGAAAGCATATCTTGATCATTGGATATGATGGAATCATGAGATGGTATGGATTCATTAGATGAGGTGGAAGGAGGACTTGGAAGTATACTTTTCTCTTGAGATGGTAGGGAATCACCTTGAATGAAACAAAAAGAGATAAGGGGATCATCATGAGGTTCTTGAGAGATGGGATCTTGGTCAAAGATTGGAGAGCATTGGAAAATTTTGGTATCATTGGATGGAATGGAAAGAATAATTTGATCTTGATTTGTAGGGGAGTCTATGCTAGCAAGAATACTTTGATCTTGATTTGTATGGGAGTCTATGCTAGCATGCTTTGGACTAATAGATTGGCATAACTCATTGGATGGAAATGGTACGATGAGAGAGGATGGTTGGATGAAATTGTTAACTTGGGTGGAAGACTCATGAGGTTTATTTTGAATTATGAGAGATGAAGATAGATGCATGACATGGTAGGATTGCTCAAGATTATTTGTGTTTGAGGACATAGATTTAGGTGTCTCATTTAGCCTTTGCAGAAAATCATGGATATTGAACTTGGATGATGTAGTTTTGGGTAAGGATAAAGGCTTATGAGATTATTGCATCACTTCATTCAAATGTTGGGATTCAAGTTGTTTTTCAAGCTCTTTCAAATGATGGTCAAGATATTCAATCCTTTGGTTTCGTTCATAGGTCAAGGGTGAATATGGAGGATATAGTTAGACATGTTTGGTTGATGGTTTTGGAAATGTTTTGAGGTGTTGCAAGTTACTAGGTGTGATGTTTGTTTGAGGTCAATTGTTTGTGTTCAAATTTGTGAATGTGGTAAATATTGTTTGAAAATTTGACAAGCATGATGTTTTGGTGTATGCAAACGCACATGAGACAAGCACAATCCTAATAGGCCAATAAAATAATATTTGTATACTGATATAGCCCACCGGACATACCCTAGATTAAACATCTTCCTTCTCGAGCGATATTTAAATTTTGCGGCACTAGCCTCCATGGCTTATTAACGTCATTCGCACACCAAATTTAGATTCTGGGTAGTCACTTCCCAAGAATTGCTATCTCTACTCAAGGGGATCAAGAGTATGTCTTTGGGCATGATACTATACCCCTCGCACTATACCAAGCAACTAATTAAAAATGGTTGGCTTCAAAACAATAGGTGTTTAGTAAGGCATTTTGTTCATAGGGCATGATCCATGTGGAAAGAGTCCCCTTCTGATCCATCTTGTTGAACCATATGGACGATTCTTGGGCTTTCCCCAAGAATCCACTCCTTTATATACCACCGGAAGTCCCCCTGGGTTTAGGGTGCTACCGGTTTGAGTCAGTCCAAGGTGAAAAGTATTTTTTCCACCGTAATCAGCCCAAGTTCTATAGTCATGAATCCATTTCTTTACACCCACAATCACCTGAAAGCACAAGGAGAGTGGATAATTTCCAATTACTAAGTCTTAAAGGTTACAAAAAAATAAAGTGGGTCTGGTTTTTTTATCACCAAGTTTTCATAGGGTGAGAGCATAATCACCTACCACATCAAGCATAGTCAAACACCTACAAAAAAAATTTCATTTTAGTGAACCAAAAGAAGTGTTTTTTAAACTAGAAATCGCAAACACATTGTTTGAGAAATGGGTCTTCGACTAACAGGGCTAAAAAACCACAAGTTAGTAGTTTCTTAAATGTCTTGGACCAACGAGAAAGTTGCAAAAAAAACTAAGTCAGGACAAGAGATTAAAAACCAAACTAAAAGTTCGTAAATAACTAAACTAGAAAATGAAGAGACTAAACTAAACTAAGAAAAATAAATTAAAGGAAACTAAAAACTAAGAGCTCAATTTTTTTGTTGCTCCAAAAGAAGAAGTTTTTGGGAGCCCCACTCCAAAGCCACACGCTACAAATAGAAGATTAGTAAAAAAACTTAAATGAAAACAACAAACTAAAATAGTGATAACTTTCTCAAAACTAAAAAAAAAATTAAATTGTAGATATCTATGGAAAGCTAAGACATAGACCTTCAAAACCTTGAATTTTTTTTGCAAAATCCTGCAAGACAAAAGTGTTATAAACAAAAGAAAACTTTGGGTCTTAAGAACTAAATGTTAAAAAAATATGATCACTAAAACAACCATAACTTTCTAAAATATTAACAAAATTTTAAACCATTTGATGTTCTGGAAAGCTGAGAACAAGGCCTACAAAACCTAGATAATGGTTTTAAAAGATTTCATGCGAAAATTTTTCTGTGCTCAAAAGAATATGACGGGATTTCATATGAATTCTTAGCTATAACCTACAAAATAACTAAAATAAACAAGAAAACACAAATTTCTCTACATTCACGTCGGGTTCACCAAATGTGAGATAGGGTTAGAAATCAAATAGAATAGACAAAGTGACAACCAACACTTCTAAGTTATAAAACCTCATCCAAACAAGAGAATACAATCATATGAAATGAGCAAAATGAAAACAATGAAAGAAAACACTCCCCATTGAACTTGAATCACTTCTCTTACTCTCCTTCTTGTTATGCAACTTTTCCCTTAGATTTTTTGAAACACTTGTGCAAAACCTGCAAATGGTAGCAAGAAAGTTGGAGACAATTAGCTGTTAAGCTGAAAATGGAGAAGGAAGGTTATTTTTATAGGCAACCTTTCGAATGGATGGCTGAAATTAATCCTCTAGAAGGATTCCAAGATCAATAGGCCAAAATTGATGCACCAAGAATATGCTATTCTTGGAGGAATCATGACAGGCATGCATGCAGGGACATGCAGGGACATGCAGACTATGACATAAAATAATCGCAGGGTATCTTTGACCAGGTGGAGGTGCATAAATAATTTATTTTAAATTATTTATTAAAAATGGAGGAAAATGACAAGTGGCAAATAAATAATTTATCCAAATTATTTATTTAGAGAAAATGACAAAAGGAGCATTTAATTAAATTAATCAATTTAATTAAATGGGGAGGTGGAAATTAGACACAGGATAATTACTTTTGAATTATTTATCCAAAAGAGAATGAAATCACTTGCACTAAATAATTTTGACAATTATTTAATTATAGAAGAATAAAAGGTCAAATAATGATTATTATTATTATTTGACTATAGATGAAAGATAAATAATTAAATAAAAAATGATTTATTTAATTATTGAAGAAAGGGATATATTAGTGATGCAATTAAATAATTTTAATTGATCGGGATAGAATAAAGATGACAAGGTGAATTAATTAAATAATTAAAAATTATTTAATTAATAGAGGAATGCGGTCAAACCTAATTGAATAATTAAAGTTATTCAATTATCGAAGGACAACGACCAAGAAAAATGATGCTTGCAGACTTAGGACATTTTTTAGTGTCTACAGTTTTGACTTTGGTCTGGCATGATACTTCAACCACTTAACATTTGTTGATATAACAAGGTACAAATACATGAGAATGGTTTTTCATTTCTCGTAGTCTTCAAATGTAGGTATGCCATTCTTTCTAATCATGTATGTCTGCAACCAAGTTCCTGTAACCACAATTGAACCTGTAGGATACATGAAACCATCATCATCTTCCATCGGTTGTGTTAGCTTATGCTTTACCCACACACATCGAGCCAACCAATAGTCTGATCTCTCTTCATGCCCTTGTGGTGCAACAACTGCAAAAACATGTCTTGGTTGTAGTAGATCTAAAAGCCGATCGTAATCAACTGAACTTTCCATTATGTCATTTGTCATAGATATTTTTTAAGATAAAGGAGTTAGATACTATGGAGCCCATGTATCCACCCACTCACTTGACTCGCATTGATCCCACTCGCACTGAATACAACTCTCACAAAAACAAACCAACTCTCATGTCGAAATGGTCGATGTGTCTGCATTTGAGCTTCAAAATGAATGCATCTTTGAAGAATCTTTGATTGTATGAAAAACCCAATCTACCAACCACTGTACCCTCCTCAACCAACTAAAAGAATCTACGCATTGTTGAATCAAGTTTCCCTCCCTGTGACAATGTTGAACTACACCAATCAAAAATAGAATGTGCATCGCTGAATTTTTCTCCTGAAATCTTCAATTGCTACTTAAATAGAGCTCTCTTTACACATGCACTTGGTCCATCATGCTCCCCTTTCCCATGCCCAGCTTCAGAAAGGCTCCAAATATGAGGTACACCCCTCTCTACATGCATTCTACTCAACCAATAAAACATACGAGCATTCTTAAATTGACCTGTGCAATTATCTAACCAAATGGGATGCCAGCTCAATGCTATATCATGCTCCTGCAATAACTCAAAAAAATTCTAATGGAATTTTTATGTGGACAAAAATAGCGATCTGAATGGAATTGTAATACTAAGATTGTATCTCATTTTGTGGTTGCAATGTGTTGTTTTGTGCAAAATAAACCACTAATATAATAGTGTCAATTAGAAAAGAGTCCTTATACATCCTAAATTTTTGATCCAACCACTGAGACCTATGACTATTCCTTGCATAGTTGTAGAAAAGATTGTCCTTAAAATCTGAAATAAAATCAGCAACACTGCATTATTTTGTAACCAACTCCCATCTAGAACCTTCACCTCCACTCTGCAAAGTATATTTGACTATCTCATATCTTTTTTTCTCAACAAGCTTCAATCCAAATTCATGTTCAGAATCCTCATGAAAACATTGAAGAAACTTTGACAAGCCACCACATTGTGAGCACTTCGCATTTAAACAATCATTTCTATAGAAAAAGAAACCATCATCTCTAGAACATAAAAAAAGATGTAGCAAGTCCCTTGATGATTTTGGAAGATGCATTGCACCACACTCCTGCAACATTTCATTAGTATGCATAGTAGAACAGATATAGCATAATAGTTCATGGTACACTGAAAACTCCATATGGTATTTGCAACAACAAGTATTATGAATGTTAAGAGGCACACAATAAAATGGCTTCAATCCTTCAAAAGTCCTTTGTGATATTTCCATATTTGGATGTGTTTCAATAATTTTTTTGAACAACATTGTTTGGCTTGATTCCAAGAAATGTTTAGGATGCAGTGCATGGTTCTGATTGTCAATTCTTAACTTTAAAACATCCTTTGAATTGGGTGATACTCTAGAGTTATCATGCCAAAATTGTTGAATTACCAACTTTACATTATCAGCTAGCTTCTTATCAACATGTGGAAGTCTCCCAAAAAAATCCCATGTATCATTTTGAAGAGGATCATCTATTCTTTCTCTT
>VDFB02280241.1:0-68819 GCA_007258455.2 Sequoia sempervirens | reverse complement strand
AGTGCTTGTCTAGCCCAAAGAGGGTGAGAAGTGGGTGAGTTGTGTGTTGAAACATCATCCTAAAAACATTTCTAGAAGTAGATGAAGATGACTTCCCATCACTATCCTCACTATCAAAACTGAAATAAGATGATTATGATTTAGTAATTTATTGTGGATCATTTGAGTCATCAAAAAAATCATCAAATCCAAATGAATCCATAATAGAAGAAAAAATGTCATGTATAGAGTCGATAAGAATCTCCTTGAACTTAAAAATCCTCTTAATGTACAACTCATGTATGGTTGTGTGGAGTAGGTAATAACCTTTCACACCATCTGGATAACCTACAAAGATGCAAGGTTTAGATTATGGTTATGTTTCGTTGTGATTCTACTTTGGTATAGTCTCATGGTTGAATATTTGAAGGCCATAAAGTACTCAAATGATGGTTTCTTATCTTTTTAAGCTTTAAATAGAGTGATTCCCTTCAAGGATCTATGAGAAACTCGGTTATGAATGTAGCAAGTTTAGTTAATTTCTTGTGCTCAATACTATGGTGTAAGGCCCTTGTAGTGTATTATGTATTTAGACCTCTTTATGAGGATTTGTTCTTACATTCTAGAACACCATTTTATTAAGGAGTATAAGGAATTTCACTTTGCAAGTATCCCATTTGGTGTACAAAATTTCTCAGACTTGTTGACATATTCACCCTCATTATCAATCCAAAAATCCTTGATGAATTTCCTTGAATAGTTTTTATTAAGATCCTTGAAGTCTTGAAATTTGTTGAAGATTTCATTTTTTTTTAAGTAGATCCATCTATAAATTTAGAGAAATCATTTGTGAAAGTGATAACATACCTTTCCTTAGTGAAAAATAGATAAGGAAATTCCCTTGATACATCATTGTGAACAAGATCCAAAACCTATGTAGCCCTCCATGATTTTCCTTTTGTCAAATCTCTCTTCAGAATGCTTCCCAAGGGTATAACCCTTATAAAAACCCTTAGATAATCTAACTCTAGGAAACCCTATGACCATACCCTATTGACTTAGTTGCTTGAGGTAGTGTTAGATAAGGCATGCCATAATTTTCTAACTTTATCTAAATGAGTAAGAAATGTTGTAAAGGAAACATTATGCATAAAGTTAGAGGTCTATAACCTGTCTTTGTGATCTACCCTTCTCAAAGCTAACACATTGTTGTTTGAAACTATCTAATCTCAACTAGGTCTAGAGAAAAATGATCTATCATTCCCTTCATTATATTCCAATATACTAATGAGTTATTAGCTAAAAAAAAGTACAATTAGAATATTTTTTAATGTTCCATCTTCAACTTTAGCATACCCTCTCCCTATAATTGATGTTGGAGTGTCATCACCCAATGTGATAGAAGACATACTAAAAGGCTCTACGGAAGAAAAATCAACATGTAAGGAACCCATATGATGTGAGGCACTTGATTCAATGATCCAAGACAAATGATGCAATAGCAACTAGGGCCTTGTCCTTATATTTTTGTTTACCTTATTCATTTAACTTAGTAGATTTTTGAGTTGATGAAGATTTTTTGATAGATTCAAGGACCCCTATGTTTTTCTTCTCAATAAAATGTGAAAGGTGGTCAATCTACTTCTTCATACATTTGTGCTCACCATGCCCAAGTTTCATACAAGAACACTTAAAATTTTCTTTCTTAGGTTCCCCTTAGTTTGAAGAAGCTTTTATGTTGGTTTAGGAGGATTTAAATTTTTGATCTTTCTTAGTCTCTTTATCCTTTTGAGTGTTTTTATTCTTCTTTTTATTGTTTGAAGCTTGTTGTTTCCCATTCTTAACGATGAGGGCTTGAGGTTTTGAATAATTCAATGTTCCCATCTGTATTAATGTACTGTACTCCCTAGTCAAGTCAACAATGATGTTATATAGAGAAGGCACTTTCCATTTGGCTCTAAAAACTCTTTTGGCATCATAGAAGGTAGATACAAATGCATAATAATTAGGATCTAATTTGGAGAGTATATAAAGAATTATTTGATCCTCTTTTTTCTCTATTCCACATTATTTTAACTACAACCTTAATGATTTGAATTTAGTGAATTCTTCTAGTGTGTCAAAGGAATAGGGTCTCAAACTTATCAGCTCATTTTCCAACTAATGAATTTTCATTTCATCCATCTTCTCCTAAGATTTTTTCTAAAGAAATCCAAACTCCACTGGGTGTGTTCAAGTATTTTTCATGAAAGTGGAGTTCAAAAGATACATTATGACATTGGAATTCAAAGGCTTGATCACTTTTTAAAAAAAAATATTTAGCTGCTTTTGTAGTAGATTCTTTCTCAAATCCCATTGTTATTGTGTACATCCCTTTGTTCATTAGCACAACTCAAGTACTTTTATTTTCCATTAATGATAATTAAAGGTTGTTAAAGGTGTGATAGTATTATTTGAATCCATGATTTGAAGTAAATTGCTTGAGAGAGTAAATGAAAAATTAAAATGTGGAAGGAAATGTAGAAGTGCACATGACACAACATGGAATAACCCTCTTGATTCAATATTATGAGCACCCCTAGATTTTGGCACCTTATAAGTTTAGTGCATATAAATGTCCAATAGAATGAAAAAATGACATATTATAATATTAGTGCAATGACGTTTCCAATTGACCAGGAATAAAAAAATATTCACTTTAAAAGAAAATGACACTCAATTTTGAATTATTAGTCAAAAAGTTATAACAATTTTTCTATTTGCCTATGTTGATTGTTTAATTTGCACTCAAAAACTTAAAATTCTCATTTGAATTGAAATTGGAGAGGGGGTTGAAGTTAAGCCCTTAATTATAGCTAGCTTGGGTTTTAAGCCCTCATTTGACTCTATCATATGATAGGGGCTAGCCTCTTTGATGGGTGCTCTTCCCCTTTCTAATGTAGAGAGGTATGAATCTTGACCTTAGTAGTTTGAAGATTTTTGTTAATAGTTTCACAAATCTCTATGCTTACTTTGATTTATTCTTTCCTATCTATGTGTATATTTGTGACCTATGTATAGGTTCATGGCTTCACCTGACTTCTCAAAAAGAATCCATAAATAGGTTTTTATCATCAAGAGGAAAAAATAGTTCACTGATCAAGAGTAAAGACCACTTGCTTTGGCTCTACGAATTCTACACCCACCATGAGGGGAGAAGGGGATATTAGAAATTAATGCACCTTTTCAAGAGACTTGTGCAAGATGGATCAAGCATGCTATTTTTCTTTAAAATATATTCCTATATGGATTAGGCCTTCACACATCTTCAAAGTGCTACACTTTAGATTTCAAGCTTAATAAAACCTTCCCTTACTATGTCATACTCAACATCCACACACCATAGATGGCCTCCACAATCCAAGAAGTAAATTTAGATTGTTCCCATCCTCTATATATTCTTGAAGATGTAGATGATTCTACACATTTCTTTATAGGACACATAGAAACACATCAAAACTCTATATACACAACAAACTACAATTGTATGCAACTAGTGTTTCAATAACTAACTCAACACGTAATACTAAACCAAAAATAAAATTTTAGTTCAACTTTGATACCATGTGAGAATGCCAATATCCTTGGATAGAATGTTAGTATTGGTCAAGCAACAAAATTCAAAAAATTGGAAACTTCTACCTGTGAGATGAATTAACTACACAAAATGTGCAAATGAGATTACATAAAAATGGATACCAACATTAATATCATTAACCCATGAAATGAGTGTACATATTGGAGAGAGGAAAAAAACCACCTCCCAAAATAATGGAGATGACTAGGTGGTCAACTCACTAACTAGGACTGGTGGTGAGTTAACTCCCTCAAGACTCACAAGAGGTGTCAAGCTAACTCTCACTAATTGGACACCTAAGTAGGTTTAATACCATGTGAAAATATCCATGTGCATAATATGCATGAAATAATATATGCACTAACATTAAATGTCAATGTGCATTTTACATATATTTATGTTTGTTACTTTTTAAAATTATAGAGGCAAAATATTTGTCATCGATGAGGGTAAATTTGTAATGGATATATGACCATTTTTGTTAATAATGTATGATAATTTTAAAGGGTTTTACAATGTTATCTATTTCTACAATTTGTGTTTGGATTTTCAATGGTTTAAAACGATTTTCTATTTCTATTTCTTAGTATTTGTAATGGCTATGTGTCTCTTTTTGTATGCCAAAATGTTGCCTTGGTCTTGGTATTGTGGTCCTATTGTGGAAAATTATATTTTTTAATTATAAAAGCTTGGTACATGAATTTAGCTAGAAAATTGATGTTCAAACTTAGGCCTACCATTTAAGTGTGGATTCTGTGACCTAGCTATTAAAGTTTCAATTGTATTGTTTTGATTGATCTTCTTATGTTGAATTTTTTTTCTAACTTATATTTTAGATAGACTTGTTTTGTTTTGAAGGTTAATGATTTTTTGTGTATTGAGCCTTCTATTGTTTTCTACATGGGCGAGTCTGAAACATGTCAAATTAGTGTCTGTATGATGCTTTTGATGTATTTACAATATGTTTCTTATATTTGTTGTGATTTGTGGAGGTGTGATAGGTTGCATTTGTGTACCATAAATTCTCTTTGGAAGCCATGGACCTTCCAAGAACTTAGTTCTTGTTCTCCTTGTATCCATACCTCTAAGCAATCTTCATTGTTAGTACTATCACTATTAATTTCTAATTCAATTTATTCAAAATTGTTGGGATCTTCCTCATCTTCTATGGTGGGTAATTTTGAGATTGATTAGATGTTTTTGGGGTCTTATTTATCTCTATCTTGTTCAATTTCCTCTACATATATGTTCTATCTTCTCTTTCCCCTAATGGAATGTAGACTATTTGGTTATCATCTATCAAAGATATTCCTTCATGAGGAAGCAAATAAATTAGTACCAATCACTTATGGGGTTTGAGTGAGTGGTGTAATATGTCTCAATTCCACTTGTAGGGTGACTCTATTCCATGGTGTAAAATATATTATATTGATTGGGATTGCTTATGGGATTTGAGCGAATATGAGAAAAATAACTCGTATAGTAGTGAAGCCTTTTTCTTTGATTTTGTTATTTCCCTTATATAAATTTAGTCATTTATAAAGATAAAGTCCTCAAATCTAATTGCACTATCAAATGAACTATTCAATCAAGCTTAGATTGAAACTAATCTAAGTCTAAAACACTCTAAAATAATTAAGGGGAAAGAAATATCATGTGTACATGTGTGTGTGTATGTGTGTGAGAGAGAGAGGTGAACATATGAATTAGAAGGAAAATCATTGGCTTCTAAACCTCTTGTGAACACCTTAAATTGAGCTCAAACAATAGTTAGTCCAATCACAACTTGAAAGTAAGAGAAATTCAATATTTTAATGAGAAGAGGCTCTTCTAATCAAAAGTAATCACCATAGAAACATGCATAGATTTCAATTCAATATCTAGATAAACAATTAGTAATAACTATTTATATCTAAAAAGGAGATAAAATAAGGTAATCACCATATACATGTGTATATTGTAGCCAAAAGTGTCACTTGTAGATATACACTAAATATTGAGAGAATATTTAGTCATAGAGAAAAGACTCATATAAGTTGCAATTGTTACACCCTCTGGCAAGTAGAACTTAGATTGAAAGATAGAGAGACTCCCCACGAGACTAGCTATGTAAAGGGAGATCTATTTCCCAATTTTTACAACCAACCTTTACAAATAGAAAATAAACAAGTATAAATAGAGCTCTAGGACTTAATATATCATAAATTGCACCTCTCTTGGTTGGTGGCAAGCAGAAATGCTTCATGACTATAAAAATTCAATTCCAACATCAATCTATACTCTAGTATTTAATTATAATGGTTTCATAGGTTTCAATATCTTGTAACAATATCCTAAAATATTGTACTATTTGTGCATATCTAGACATTTTCTACATCAAAGAGAATTTTAGAATATGAGAAGATCATATTCAAACATGCATGCATTTGTCTCTACTAGGCCACATGATCTCAATGATCTCATATGCTAATGGAATCCCAAAAGGTAAGCCATACTCTATCAAACTATCATTCCCTCAATTTTTCTTCCTTCTGATGTGTATCCTTCTCTCAAATTTTAGAGCGTAAACTTGATTCTATTTCATTTACTCCTTTACTCCTTCATATTATGATTAACAACAAGATCTTTCAATATGAATCAAATTAACATTAATCAATAATCATTCAACATTGAAAAAATATTAAATTCAAATAAAAAGTGTGTACTTTAACTAAAAGAAAAATTTTAAAAATCATTTTTATTTAAAGAACAATTTTTTCTTCCAAAACACTTATTCTCTAATTTTATGATCCCTCTTTGATTTATTATAATTTGACAAATGCAAAATTTACTAAGTGAGATTAAATTAGTGCTTTAATGCTTTAAAATTAATGGAGATAATAATTTGGACCAAGTTCATATTATATTAGCTAACGAGTGATTAACAGTTTCTTAATTAATACGCCACGTGGAAGTTTCATTGCATTTACAACTACATAGCATTCTTAAAATGGAAATGGGTCATCAAGTTAAATGAAGCCCTAAGCTAACATGCCATCTCCAGCAGAAGACATGCAGGTCAGGGTTTGTTAATTGTTCGATAGTTTGGTTGTGATTATGTCTATTTTGTTTCTCTAATTTCAAAACCTTCTCTCATTTCTTGTATAAGTTAAGTTGGTTTTTATGTTTTACATTTTTGTTGAGTCTACTAGAGATTATTGTCTAATAATTTGTTATAGAGGGATGTTTTGTGTTTTCTTGGTTTTCTTAAATATGTCAAATTGAAGAATGTGGGCATTATTTATTTATTTATTTTTGTTGAAAATGGATTGGAGTAGCAAAAAGGTTCTAAATAAGGTAATGATCTTACAAAGACATTGAAATTATTTCTTAATGATGAAATGTTAAAAGCCTTGAAGAATGAATAATGTAGTTTGAAGAATGTGGGAATTTTATCCATTGTCTTAACAAAGAGAGCTTACCATCTAAGAATTTTTTTATGGTTGGTTGCTAATTGTTTGTTGTAAACATTGGGTTGTATGTTGGCACGTGTAGAATGGTCAAAAAGATTTTTTTTTCTTAAACTTGTCAATATGCAAAAAGGAGTTGTAATTTTTTTTTTTTGGAATGTTGAGAAACTATTTTATAACGCTTTTTCGAGCCCCATTTTCCGAGCTTAAAGATGTTTTCTATTCATCTCCTCGGTAGATTGAAGTCTATAGTTTTCCTTCTAATATGTATTTTCTTCTTCCTTAGTTTCTAAAGTCTTTAGGAAAATTTTGAAAGATCAAAGAAGCAAAAGTTTCCTTGCCTCATTTAAATACAAGAGTGCTTATTTTATTAGACTCAAATACAGAATTGTCAAATAATATTGCATTCTCATTGTGTAATAGAGAGGTTCCTTGCAAAATTGTTGGTTTGGGGAGCCTTGGTTCTTATTTTTTCCACAAAAAGGATGGGCATATGAGAACTAACTACCCTAAGTTAAGGTCTAACAAAAATATGCATAGTGAGGAAATCCCTTCTAATAGTGGGTCAATCAATATGTCTTTGGGTGGTTTTTAAAATATAAATACTCTTTTGAGCCTCAAAATGCATACTATGAAGTTGTTATGGCTATTGCTCCCTTTGAGTCCATTAATAATAGCATCCCAAGATATTTAAATATTGTTTTTGGTAAGAAATACTTGGGGATTGATGATTGTCTTAAAAGAAAGGCTTGCCTCAAGATCTTTCCTTATGTTTTTCTAGATCTTTTGACCAATAATATTTTTGATAGTATTTGAAAACAAATTATATTAAGAGAGTTAGATCCAATCTTGATAGTAATCTTGTGGAGACAAAAAATACAATTAATGATAATATTAATCTCTTAGATTCGACATGTATGTAAAACCAAATAATATAAAAGAGGTTAAGCTCCACCTTAGTTTTTAGAATCTTTGTAGAGGAAAAGGAAGCTCTTTTAATTTCTACTCCCCTCTAGGGGTCATTATTTTCATGAGGAACTACAAGTTGGTACATTAGAGGCATATAATCTTATGCAAGGAGGTTTGCTATTAGAAATTTTTGTGAAGCGAGATCTAATTAAGATTCAAGTAAAGTGTGTAGACTTTGTTTTGGATAATGAACTTAAGCTTATTTCAACTATTTATTTCCATAGGCTTGGATTACAATAAAGGGAAACTGGATAATTTATTTTTTTGAATGACAAGTTGGCTAGGTTAATTATTGACAAATGATTTTCTTCTTGTATAAGAATTAGAAACTTATTGGGGAGTCTGTTGAGCATATTTATTGTAAGAATCTACTAAGTTTTTCTGTGAATGTGTGTTTGCTAAATCTGTTTGGGACTACTTATTTCATATTTGGTCTACATGGGTACCTAGGTTAGATCTTTTAATTGATTTGATATTTTATTTGTTCTTATTAGTGATACTAAATTTTTTTCTAAAATATTTGCAAGGTCTAATTAGTCATGTTTATATAAAAGAATTATGGTTTCTTTGGGTAAGTAAAAATAAGCATTTTCAAGGTATTTGTAGGAGTGTTTTTGAATTTTGCAAATAAATCATAGTTGCTCTTATATCCTTGTAGATTTGTGTAAGTTGTCAAAAGAGAAGATGAAATTCATAAGGTTGTTGAAGAGAATTCAAATGGTGAAAAAGTTGTAGGATCTAGTTAAGGTAATTGTAGCTCCAAAGGTGGTGTCAAAGATCACGATGTTGGTAATTTTCCTTCCAAAGAGATTGAGATATCCAAGTTGTGTTCCCTTGATGACTACTCGTATCTCATCCTTTCTAGAATGGTGGTTCAAAAAGGGTATGGAGTACACTATATAGGCTAAAAAGGTTGAGGTCGTTATTGATGAAGAAGAAAAATCTGTCAATGTCAAGAAGCATGATGATTGATGATGTTTTAGTTTGACTTTAAATATTTTATGATGTTGTTATGTTGTTGGAATAATATTTTTTTCTATATAACCATGGTGTAATTATATTGTGTTGATGTATGAAATACCTTGTTAAATTGCTGATTTTATTTGATTGATAATTAACTTATTTTATTTATAATTATAATTTTGATATTGTATATGTATAATCTTAATCAAAATAAAAAAATCCAAAAAAAAATTAATGGCCCCTTAAAAGTCATATGGTTGATGGAACACATGACACATTTAATTCATTTTCCCATTATTCAAGTCCATATGAGCAGCCATTTGTTAATGCTTAACCAATAAAACAATGACATGTCAATCTCAGTCGACTTCAAAGGTCAATTTTATAGCCTTAAGCTTTATACTAATAATGTTACACAATGGAATGATCAAATAGTCGGGCAAATGGGGAGGATTAGATGGTCTTTAATAATATTATTATGGTTTGATTGCATAGTAAATAGATATATTCGTTCTAGCTTTGTTATAACATGGTAGATAATTATGGGTTCGTAAAAGCATTTGTGCATAGAAGTGGCCATGCATTTTCCTTATGACCAATTCCACGTCACATTAAGATTGTGAATAGTCAGTAAAAAGGGGAGGATCATATGGTCTTCAATAATGTTATTGTGGCTTGATTGCATAGTAAATAAATATAGTGGTTCCAGCGTTGTTATAGCATGATAGATAATTATGGGTTCGTAAAAGCACTTGTGCAGAAAAGTGGCCATGCATTTTCCTCATGACCAATGAAATGCAAGCATACAGATTCAGTGTCACATTAAGATTGTCAACTCCTTACCAGACCTGCTAAGTGATATTAAGGCTCTACAGATGGGGAGAAAAGAAGAATAATCAATGTGAAGAAATTAAACTGAGGGAATGGATGTGATCAATTCATTTATCTCATTTTTTCAGTTATCTATTGGTAGCTTCATTCTTGTAACATTTTGATTTAATATATTATTTAAGACTTCATAATTGAAAGTGGTATAGAATAAGTTTACTGAATGAATCTCTTAGGAAAATAACAAGAAAAGCTAAAATTTGAATTTGATCATTTAAATTGAGTAATTCTTGTTTGTCTTAGAGTTGAACTAAGTTATTATCGAATCAATTGGAAATGAATCCTAAATTAAAATAACAATTTTGAGTAGAGAACGAATGAATGAAAATCAATACAAATAAAAACATAATAATTATAAATAAATAATAAATATAAATAGAGATGAAATAAACACTCATAAGAGACCCTAAGTGATTTAAAGAATCTTTCTTTCAGTACTGAAATGAGCCAGATGGAAATTGGAGGCCACTACTATTGAAGGTTTGTGCATGCATGTTCCTGCACAGGCTGCATCTCGGTGCCCACGACCTGTAACAGGCTAGGGCTTTGTTCTTTTTTGCTATGTAGGGGTTTGGGGGGCATTAGGTATGGTGGATTGGATACTGTACGATGTGAGGGAAGTGGGTGGTGGAAGTGGTGTGGGTTTAGAGAGGGTGAAATGGTGTGGGTTGGGTGTAGGGATTCAGTGAGGAGGTATGGTAGAGGCTTCCAAAAGCCTGGTGCTTTATGGGCCAAAGCCATCTCAGAATTTTTTTGGCAGCCATGCATGCAAAAAAGTTGGATTTGTCCTTTGTGGGTGAGATCTCTAAGCTCAAGAAATTGAACGGATGTTTGTCGCGGTGTCAAGATCGCCCTGTTCTGGTTATTTCTCCCGAATCGGTTTAGGAGGACATAGCTTATTGGAGCCAACATGTTCGGATATGCAATTTCTTGGGTATTCATGTCCCTCTCTCAGTGTTAGAGTCTTGGATCCGTCGAACCTAGCAAAGTTGAAGGTGATTTCGATCTTTTGGTGGCTGCAAATGGCTATTTCATGGTTGATTTTTCTTGCATCTTAGATCGTAATCGTGTTTTTGAGGGAGGGTCATATTTTTACAATCATGTTGGCTTGTTCATTAAGCCCTGGTATGGAGGTTTTGATGTGATAGAGGATCTTCCTACATGGGTTCCTATTTGGGTCCGTCTTCCATGGCTGCCGTTGGAGTTTTAGAGGGAGGATCTTTTGCACTGGATTGCTACTTTGTTGGGGAGGCCGACTATCGTTGCTCAGAATACTTTGGATGAAAGGTATTCTCTTATGCTCACATTTGTGTTGAAATTGATTTAAATAACCCTTTGCCAGATTCTTTGGAAATTTGTATTGGATTTTCCTCATGGATTCAACCACTGGATTATGAGTCCCTTCCTTTTTTTTGCCACTTTTGTCACGAGTATGGACACCTTCAGTGCTAGTGTCCTTAGGCACCCAAAGCAGCAGGGGATTCTTCTTCTCTTTGTTTTTGGCCTTTGGTGGAGAAGGGGAATAAAGGTAAGGTGTATGTGGTTGAGGGTGGGCTTGATAAGGATGGCTTTATCCCTGTTAAGCAGAGAAATAAAGGGAGGGGTTAGAAGCGGGCCTATAAGGATAGATAGAGTGATCAAGGTTTCAATCAGTTTGAGGTCCTAGATAATCAGGCTTTGGAGGAAGGGATTCCTATTGAGCTCTCCTCTAGGGCCACTAGTATGGATGTCAGGTTCGATATAGGGCCGGAGTAAGCAATTGTTGTTCATAATATTTCTCTGGCATTGGAGAAGGGGATTTCTAAGCCTCCTGGGGCCTCTACAGATGTGTAGGATGATATTGTTTTAGCAAATTTAGCTAAGGAAATGTTCTTTTTAGGTAAAGGTCAGGGATCATCTCCTGCTTTAGGGGTGCTACAATGCCCTCTCAAGAAGGGGCATTTTGAAAATTCTTCGAAAGCTGGTCATAAGAAGGATGTAGACAAGCTTAAATTTATAGGGAATCTATTTGTAGAATCTAGTTTTGTTAAGACCCTTGAGGCCCACTTCTCTCAACCTTCCTCATGATTATTCTCTCATGGAATGCAAGGGGGTTGAATAGCACCTCCCATCAAAAGGCTATTCAAGATTTGTTTTTTGTTCATTCTCCTAATATCTTTTGTGTTCAGGAAACTTAGCTTCGGGTGGACCTCATGCTTCAACATGCCCCTAGTATTTGGTTTTCTCTTTAGTGTCAGTGTATTAGGTCTAGGGGAACCTCTGGGGGTCTGGCTCTTTTCTGGGATCCTCGTAAGGTTGTTCCTTGTTGGTGGATTTCAAGGCAGTCTGCTATTTCTTTGGTGGCTTCAATTTTGGAATCTAGTGAGACTATTTTGGTTAGTAATGTTTATGCCCTGATTGACATCTATGGTAAAATCTAGACTTGGGCTCATATCAGGTATGTTAGGTCTTGTGCACCCTTTCTGCCTTGGATCTTAGTTGGTGATTTCAATGTTGTGTTGAGCTTGGAGGAGAAAAGGGGAGGGCTGCCTAGGCTTGGTCCTACTTTAGATTTGTTTCGAACTAATGTGGACTCTCTTGCTCTAATGGATGTAAAACCCTCTAACAAAATATTCACTTGGAATAATAGATGGAGTGGGCCCGAAGCAATTTCCCAACAGCTTGATCGTTTCCTTGTCTCTTGCTCTTAGGTTAGAGGTAGCTTGGTCATTTTCTCTGAGATTCTTGACTAGTGTGGCTCTGATCATTGGCCAATTAAGTTGTCAACTTTAGCTTTCCCAAATCCAAAGAATCCACCTTTCAAATTCTAGCTTATGTGGCTACATGATCTGTCTTTGGGTGATCTTGTGGCTTAGTGGTGGTGGGATGACACCCCTGTGTATGGTACAACTATGTATTCTCTGGTTAAGAAGCTACAATATGTTAAGTTTCATCTTAAGTGATGGAATAGGTCATGTTTTGGTAATTTTCGGGCCAGGAAAATAGAAGCATTGGATCACCTTACTATTATTACCCGCCCGATTCAGGATTTGGGATTCTCGGAGGCTCCTGGGCATGCTGAAACCCAGGCTCTGAAATTGGTGGAGGAGTGGGAGCTTCATGAGGATATTTTTTGGAAATAAAAGGCTAGGATTGATTGGCTTCAAGAGGGTGATAGGAGTACGTATTTTTTCCATCATTCTGTGCAAGCTCGTCGGAATAAGTGTTTTATTTCTTCTCTTGTTAACTCTAAGGGTATTTCGATCTCTTCACAACAAGCTTTGTTTAGAGAGGCTCCTTAGTTCTACTCTAATTTTTTCACTGAGGATTCATTGCCTGCAAAGGCTGATGAGAATAGGGTCCTTGCTTTCATTCCCTCTTTAATTTCTAATGAGTTTAATGATTCTCTTATTTGATCGGTGAATTTTTCAGAAGTGGAGGAGGTGGTGTTTGGGATGAACAAGGGGAAAGCTCTTAGCCCTGATGGTTTCCCAGTTGAGTTTTTCCAGGAGTTTTGGCATATTGTGAAGCTGGATTTTTTGGAGGTGGTTTGAGAGTCTCTTCATAGTAAGTAGATGCTTTGTGCCCTAAATGCTACTTTTCTTGTTCTCATTCCTAAGAAGGAAGGTGCTGACAGACTTGATCTCTTTAGACCTATTGTGCTCTGTAATGTGGTGTACAAGATTATTACGAAGTTGATTACTTAGAGGCTTAAATTTTGTTTGCTTGTGATCATTTCTGAGGAGCAAGGTGGCTTTGTGGTAGGTTGTCAAATTATGGATGGGGTGGTGGTTCTGTTTGAATTCATTCATTCCATGGCAACCTCTCAAGATAGGTCTATGTTTATTAATTTGGATATGGTGAAAGCTTATGATAGAGTTAAATGGAGTTTTCTTCAGAAGATTCTATTGGCCTTTGGTTTTTCCTCTGATTGGGTGAGCTAGATTTTGAGCTATGTGACCTCTTCCTCCTTTTCAGTTATTATGAATGGGGAACCTAAAGAGATTTTTTGGGCTACTAGGGGCCTTCGTCAGGGCGATCCACTCTCTCCTTATTTGTTTATTATTATGGTAGAGTGGTCGGACCGACTTCTTAATTCTCAGGTTTCACATGGTTTGATTCATGGGTGGCAGTGGGGGATGGGCTTGCCTACACTTTCTCATCTCCAATTTGTGGATGACACCTCTCTTATGGGACTAGATGGTATTAGGGAGGCTGGTTAGTTCAGGAAAGCTTTGGACATCTACCTAGCGGCTTCGGGCTAGAGAGTAAATGAGCAAAAGTCTTCTATATTCTTCTTTAATACTCCTCAAGCTATCCAGCGGAGGATTGCAACTATTCTGTGGTTTCAAATTGGGTCTCTCCCCTTTGACTACTTGGGTATTCCTCTTGTTGTTGCTCATCAGCCCAAGTCCTCCTAGCAGTTTTTGCTTAATATGCTTAGGTAGAAGGTTACTCATTGGACTCATCGTTGGTTGTCTACGGTTGCTAGAGTGACTCTTCTCAAGTCTAGTATCTAGGACCTTCCCATCTACGTGTTCTTTGTTCAAGTGGCTCCTATGTATTTCCTTAAGGAATTTGATGCTCTTTCTTGCCAGTTTCTTTGGAGCGGTAATTTGTTGTCTTCACAGTGGAGCCTTGTTAAGTGGGAATCGGTGTGTAGACCAAAGTAGGAGGTTGGTCTTGGTTTACGCTCTACTATTTTGAATGGGAAAGCTCTTGCTACCAAGCTTTATTGGTGAAGGTGTACCAATCAACATCAGTTATGGGCTCGTATTCTCAACCATAAATATCTTCGAGGTGTTGCTTCTTTTTAGGTTCCTAGCTATCCTCTAGAAGGGAGTGGTTCTATGATTTGGCATACTTTGAAAGTGGGGGCGCAGTTGATTAAGTGTGCACTTTTTTGGATCTGTCATTTGGGGTCACAGGCTCTTTTTTGGTCAAATTATTGGGATGGTCACCCTCCTATTCTCTCTTCTTTTCCTCACCTCCAGTCCCTTTCTGATGTTTTTATTGTGGGTGGTTGGGATACTATGGAGCATTATAAGGTGGCACAACATGGTGGGTTGGTTGTAAGTTTTCGTTGGAAGCATCCTTCTGAGTGGCCACTTGGAGGGTCTAAGGGGAATAGGCGTGAGCTTTCCCAACTTCTAGCTTCCTGTGCTTGTAATTCTTTGCGGGGATTTGATGTCTTGGCTTGGGATGGTTCAGATTTGTCTGAAAAGTACTCTATGGCGGCTGGTTATAAGCAAATAGGTAGGCAGTTGTTTGGGAACATTGAGGTCCCTTGGTGGAAGCAAGTTTGGCACAAGTTTTCATGGCCCAAGTGCAACTTATTTATGTGGTTAGTGGCTCAAAACCGGTGTCTTACTTGGGATAATCTATGTATGTGTGGTTTCCAAGGCCTCTCTATGTGTTTTTTGTGTCATGGCTCTGAAGAGAGTGTCTCCCATCTCTTCTTCGAATGTTCCTATGCTAGGGAGATTTGGCATTTCTGGTGGGGGGTGTGGAATATAGCCTGCTGGCATGCTTCCACATTGGTGGAGTTTGGGGAATGGTGGGGCAGGGCCCCTGTTTCTACCTCCTTTCTTTAGGCTGCTTGGGCTCTTGGGCCTTCCTTTATTTAACTAGAACCTGTGGTTGGAGAGGAATAGGTATATTTTTCAAGATTCGTTGTTGATGGGCCCTCACCTATGGTGGAAAATTCTACACTCTTTAAGGGAAACTATTGCGGCTAAGTGTGATATGACTATGCTGGTGGACCCTCGTGATGTTGGTTGTTGTAATCATCTTCATCTTCCTCCTTCGCAATGGCAGCTCATGCGCAACAGATGTAGGCATCCTACCTCGAAGGTGAATAGGGATGGAAGAGGGACCCCTCCTCCTCTTGAAGCCTAAAAATCAACTTAGATGGCTCTTCTCATGGAAATCTGGGTCATGCTAGCATTAGGGGTGTGGGCCAGGATAGCTCTGGAGATGTTTAGTTTATCTTCTCTATGTATAAGGGTCTTCATACGAATAATCTTATGGAGGCTTAGGCCATTTTATTAGCTATGGATTGGGGCAATCAATTGGGATGGAAAAGGATCATATGTGAGTCTAACTCCCAGATTGTGGTGAGCTCACTAAACATACGGTATTTGGATGATGTGAGCTGGCAGCTGGCTTTGATTGTTGAACGAATTCTCACTCTCTGTGCTTCTCTAGAGTATATTACTTTCACTCACATTCCTTGAGAATGGAATGGTGTTGCTGATTGCTTGGCTAAATGGGCTTTTGATCATATTCATGATTGGAATTTGGTGGATCGGGGTCAACTACCCCTGGATTTGTCTCATCAATTGGATCACTTGGTTGAACTTGATAGGGCTATTTAATGCCCTTGCTTTGTAACATTTCCTTGTTTTAATAAATTTTTTAGCCCCCTTGATATTAAATAAACACTCATAGAAATTAAATTATGAACCAAATCTAACATAAAAATATACTACTTATTACAATATTATTACATTAAAACAATTCCCATCAAAATAAATACAAAATTATATAAAAATGATATGTATTTCCTTTTACGATAATAATACTTGTTATATAATCCACTAAGCATATAATATATTCTCAAACACTTAATGCAAAGAAAGACAAAGTGTTTTATTTAGAAAATTTAAGTTACCAAAGTTTTTTTTAAAACAATTCAAAGGAAATTAATTTAGAAAGGAAAAATTATTTTCTTTTATATTTTTCATTCACAATTAATCAACCATAATTATGTTGATAACTCAATGGTTGTTTGTAAACCTCAGTTTATAGGGATGATTTTTGAAGTAACATTATCATCATCACAATCTTGTTGTGTAGAAGTGAATTGTCCAAATTGCTCCTTACTCTCATCTTTTTAAACCACAAATATTACAACAATTATTGGTATTTTTGACATGACAACTATATTAAATTGCTTAAAGTTTAGAATTTTCCCTAACCTGAAGGTGGAGGGTTTTCCAAACATTTTCACCCCAAGAAAACATTGATGTAGTTTGCACATCGAGTTCCTCTTCTTCCAACAACCTCAACAACTTAGACAACAAAAACTCTCTTCTACAAGTATATATTGTAATCACTACCTCATCACTCCCAATTTCCATACTTATTGTAACCATTGGCCTTGAATTTTGTAAAATCTCCAAAGAAGTTGTAGTCAATCTTGAAACACATTGAGCAGCTAACAAATTATCATGTCATTTGCTTAATTTTTTTTATCTCACTTAGTAACTTTGAAATGTAGCTTAGAACTTGAGAAACAATAGCTAGATTGCTCAGTTTGATCTGCAATTAGAGAAAAGATGCATCCAATTATGACATGTTAGAGTTGATTATATACATAAAAATGAGGAAGAGATCAAACATCTAGTATGTTAGAGTCAAGTTTGTAATTAAATGGTAACAACATATTTATAAAATTTTGGGAAAAATGTTTGGGAAAAATAAGCGTTTTTGGTCCATAATTCGTTTTGTGGAATCCACTCTCACTATAAACATTCGGTAAGTTGACTACAAGACACTAATTATTTATGTTCAATCTACATATAATATAAACATTATTTTCATTTTAGACTAATATAGAGTCACCTAACATTTAATCTACAAATTTATATAATATTTAAGCTAGGCAGTTGTGGAGTAAAAAACATGCTTGATATTTCATACTTTATAGGAACTTACGTTTGATATGGTCAACAGATGGCTTCATGTTTATGTAAAGATTAATGGAAAATAGTAGACACAAATATCCTTATGTAGCAATAGATGAAGTTTCCTTATACAAGAGAAAATAGGCAATTGTTGAGTCAAAAACATGCTTGATATTCATACTTTATAGACACTTACCTTTGATATGGTCAACACATGACATGTTTATGTAAAGATTAGTGGAAAATAATAGAAACAAATATCCTTATGTGGCAGAAGATGAAGTATCCTTATGCAAGAGAAAATGAAGTCACTTTATGCCCTTCCAAGACATTCTTGATTACACCTTTCAAACTTAACTAATTTCCTCTACTCACCCACATGCCTAGTCTACATTTCTTTGTTCACTCTCAATATCAATAGGAGCACACATGCCATTAAAAAAAATACTACTTCTTCAACATTTGATTTTGATCATTATACAACAACAAGACCTCTAGTGTGCTTTGATATCATATTGAAAGAAGGTAGACACAAATATTGTTGAAAACCTAAACCATAATAGTAACAATAATAAATATAAAATAATAAGTATTATATTAAGTTCATACCGAATTTTACACTGAAATATATAGAAATGCTTATGAAATATTGCATTCTTTTACCTTTTCAAAACTACCCAAAATACTTATAAGAAACTTATTTTAACAATAATATTAAATAATAAACTATTGTTCAAACAACTATACCTTCGTACCTGAAGAAAAATAAAATGTTAGGCATGGTTGAGAACATACTAATATTACCTTTGGATCGCCCGACTTAAACGCCACACACTAAGCTTTGACCGCTTAGTGTGGACGTGCCGTGGGGCCCCCTCCCAGCCAGTCATTCCAATATCCCATACACTTTTTCCCAAAGGCCTTCCCCGTTGCTGTCCACCATGAAGAATGTATTGTTGCTCCGTTTGGCCCCGTTCGCGTCCAACTACCGTGAAGTATTTATTGCTACTCCAACCACCCTCGTTTCCTGCTTCAAAATTTTGGGCGCTATTTTATTTGTTGGAGAAGCTCTGTTCACACGGTGAAGATTGTTGGACCCATATTGATTGAGCACCAATTGTTGTCAAAAGGTGTACGATCCTTTTCACCAATCTTTTGCAGTTTTAAAATTATTTGCTTTTTTTTTCTTTTAATTTGCAATTTTAAAATTGTTTGCAGTTTTTCATTTAATTTCTCAAATGATGGTATCTATAGCATATTCCATGATTGTTTAACCTCAGCATGCATGTTTTCCATGGCAGTTGCAACTGCATCTCACAAATTTCCTCTAACCTGCGAGCTTTGATAGATGTCCATTGTCCATACCCTGTTTCAATGCTTCCATAGATAAAATATGCAGGGAAATGCTAGAAAGATTATGGGATATCAGTGGTTGAGGTTTCTCTTCACCATATCTTGGACTTGATCGCCATATCTTCAAGAACAGTCTATTTTTTCTCTTCTATCATTGATTTTTATGTCTTTGTTCGTTGGCAATATGTTGTGCTTCATGTTCTTGCATTTATCGGTGAATCAATATATTTTTAGTGACAAAAAAGATTCCACCGCTTGCAACTTGTTTTTATCTGTGATATTGTTGAAAGGAAACTCAAGTAGAATTCTCTTCTCAACCACAATCATGATAGATGTTTCCTATGATTTCATCAGTGCATGTCAATTTCAATGGGTAGAATTCTAAATGGCTACAAGAAGTATATTTTGGTTGCACCCAGGCAAAAAAATTTATGTTGACTTTTTTTCATATATACATATACATAGAATGGCTTCATATCCAACCTTAAATAGGAAGAGCTTGAACACCAATAAATTGGTCAATATTTGAATTTAAATGAAAAGGTATATAGATTAGAACGTTATGGGATTCTCTGAGATTTTGTGTGTAGGTGATAGATGTTTCCTATGATTCATCATTGTGCATGTCAATTTCAAAGGGCATGGCGAAGATGGCTACAACTTTTGTCCTTGTCCGCTTTTTGTCCACCTTTTGCACCCAACAAAAAAATTTATTGAAATGGTGGGTTTTCATATATACATTAAATAGAATGGCTTCATATCCAACCTTAAATGGAAGAGCCTTTGAACACCAATAAATTGGTCAATATTTGAATTTAAATAAATCAAGAATAATTTATATGTTTGAAAAATTATTAAATAAATCTTAGTAAAATAAATATAAAAAAAATTATGTAATGATATTAAAAGTGAAATCTTGAAAGGGAATCTTAAAATTTCAAAAAATCTCTTCATTGTATCATAAATTTATATACTCTTTTCAAACTCTTTTACATAAAAATAAGTTATGTTCAAAGCATTCTATCCAAAAACATTGATTTTCTCAACCCTCTCGTCCCTTTGAAATGTGTGTGATGGTTGTGTATTTGAGTGTACTTTCTTTTAGTTCATTTTTTTGAATGTGGGCCAATGTTTCCTTATTCTCCCATCAATCTAAGTAATTATAGTGTAAACTATTTTGCAAGGACAATTTCCAAATTGCAACACTAGAAAGATGTATTCTAAGGACATAATAATAATTCATAGTTTGATTATCTAGGATAATCATGAGAGCATTACATTGAGCCTACATCATCATTCTAGGCATACTACATACTTTCCTATTGCCTTAAATCATTATTCAAATCCACTGAATTAGTCCACCTAGGGGCTTGATTATAAGAGAATAAATCCTTGTGTAACAAGCTCCTAAATGGTGTCTGATAGACACAATCTCACTTCAAACATCTAGGTACAATGAGGCGAGACAAATTTAATACATTCAAAAATTCCTTATTCATTGATCTCCATACAATCTAAGTTTAATTTTATACAAATAATCAATTCCACGAAAGTGTAAAGATCAATTTTGCAAGTATGTATTTAAACCAAAGCAAAATTTAATGCATATTTAAAAATACTAAAGAAGTTATGTAAACAATCCTTCTCCCACATTTCCATCCAATAGTCACAATTAGAGTCTCATAGCTACCAAGAACTATCTACTCCATTCAAAACATAAATGTGACACCCAAGGTTTGTCTCTATTGGTGAGGGTAGTTTATATGAGCAATGCAGGGAAGGAAATGTAGAAAAAGTCAAATGGAATAGTGAGGACAAGACACCACTAATCGCAAGAGAAGCTATGGAGTACCACAAGTCTTTTAGGGTTATAAGAAAGCTAGAGCAGTACTGGGATGGGTGACCTCCCGGGACGGACCAAGTGCTTCACCTTTGTGAGCATCACCTAGGATGCAATGAGTGCTGAAGTGGACCATTCAATATCATGAGCAAGATGGATTCTTGTTGAACCATCTACTCATGAAACATGGGTCAATGAGTTTGACTCGAAACTACACGGTTGAATCCTGGTAGCAATATCATAATTTGAGCACGCTGTGGAAAAATACCTCCTACTTATCATTATACTTTCTGTCATTGTGAAACCCTAAAGCGAGAAAACAAGATTCCGTATTGTCAATTGAAACCCTAATTCTGTAAATAACGTTTTTTATTTGTTTTTTTGATTTAGTTGGTAATGAGATAGTGGATCTGTGTCCGGACGACACCGCAAGATGGCGGACAACTGCACGGATCTACAGGGGTTTCATGTATCCCATGCCAGGGGTTTCATGCTTGGATTTCTTCTTCGGGAGAGGTTTTCTGCGGAAAGAAACTTAAATGGGTTTCACAGTTTACCCATCTCCTAGGTCGCCAGATTGTGGTGGAACCCTCCTACAGCGTGCTCTTGACTCGTTCGCTGTTAAAGCACACTGATGTTGCTGCGATGCTAGATAATGAGGCCATTCATGAAATTGATCACCCTAACCAACCTTAACAGGCTTGTTTCCCAGGTCAGTAACTGTCTTTCATATTTCCTGCACTTCAAGACAAGAATATATATATAGTTACCTGTACGTCTTTAATTGTTTCATGTAGAGTTTGTAATCCCCTCCATTGAAAGTACATGATCTTCTGTCTCATGTACAGAGGAGATGTTGTGTCCAAGGTTGTGAATGCCGACTGGTGTCCTACTGGGTTCAACTGGTACGAGTAATTAGCTCTCAACCAAAGGTCATAGGGCTGTTTGCATTATTTCTGACTCGACCAGTGTTGCTGAGGGCTTCTCTCGTAATTGAGCACAAGTTTTAAATCTTGTATGCTAAGTATGCCAAGTTTTAGGTAACATTGGATGGTACCTGAATCTGTTATAAAGACTGCTCAGGGTTTACTACCATGGCTATTTCGTGATTTCCTATTTCTTATTCATTCATTTTGGGATTTGCAGGGATGGCCAAGGCAACATTGTTAAGCAGCAACATTAAGGCAAATTTGAATTTGATATTCAAGTATTTATGAAGTTCTCTAAAGCCTAAAATATATGCATAGATTCAATTAGTTTCGGGTGAATGGTGCAGTACAGATTTTTTACAGAATTTCGAGATATATAAAAATATTTGTGTTGATGATAACGAAGGGGTTGATCAGTAAATTTGAAATCCAAGGCAAAACAGCATTAGATACAGCATTCGTGTGCAGTGATGAATGTCTTTTCAGTGGGGTAAGCAATTAATTTATTTTGCTCTTAATTCTTAGTTATTGGTGATAGGGTTTTATTTCGTTTCTTGAATCATCTATTATGAGTTAAAAGCTATCCCAGTATATAGCTTGGAAATTGCTCCTACTAGAAGCTGCTTGGAGAATGCATTTGGTTTCTATTTGTAAGGCCTCTGAAATGTCCAGACTTCGATGATATTGAGACCAAGAAGCATGTTTTTTGGGCTTTTAATTCTGTAATTGTATTTTTGATTTCTTGAGTAAAATTTTGCATTTTAAAACATGTAAGATATTAAAAACCCATGTGAGGTTTAAATATTGAGATTTTTCAATTTATCATGTATATTTTTATGTAAAATGGATAGTAGAATGATTTTTTCATTATATTTATGCAGTTTGTAATGTAAGGGAGCTTTCTTCCTTACCCATTTGACACTTGAATTGGTGTAGAAAAAAAAAGGTTTTTTTTAAAGTTTGATTTAGGTAGATTTAATAGAATGCATAATTGGTATGAGTGAGTAAATTTAATGTTATCTTAAAATTCATTATTTTAATATATAAAATAGATAATTTAAATATGTTTTCTATTAAAATAATTGAAAATGTGTATTTTACTAAAGAGATACACTTATCTAAGATACAAATGAAAGATATCCAAAACAAAATTGAATATTAAGTTACATAAGAACAAAGCTAGAAGCAATCTTATAATGTATTTTCTAGAAGTACATTGTTTGAATTTATTATTTAAGTGAAAACATATAGAGAATTTATCAATTAAAAGTAAAAATACAATTATATAATTGTGTTGTGCTCAATTTTAGGTTTGTTCATAACTATTCCCCTATTACACTCATTCGCTACTTGGAAGTAAATCATGACTTGTGTTTGTAAATATTTTACTTTTATGACAATGTGTTGTGGACTTGGGTTGAAAGAAGCAACTCTTAGTTCATGACCAATGGTCCTTGAAGTGTCATTGGTTGGAGGTGGATTTGGGCTTGCCCTCAATTAATAAGGGTCACTTTTGGGGGGGCATTTGTCAATTCATGACAGGGTGGGAATGCTTTGGGTAAACCTAGTTGGATTGGACTAGAGGAATAAGAGGATTAAGAGCCTACCCTAATTACAATTTTAGAACCCTATAATGATTATGATAGGGGTCCAACATCTAGGCATTATAGGACTTGTACCAACTATGTCTACATAAAATCTAAAATTTTAAATTGCAAGTTTGTTTTTTTGGAATTGAATAATATTTTTAAAATATTGAAAAATTTAATTTACATTTGAAACAAAGGAAAAACAAAAATATAAGGAGAGTTTTAAATAATTGAAAATTTAAAAGTAAACCAAATAATAATTTATCTATAAGATTAAAATAGGCAATTTCCAAAGGAAGTAAATGATTTTACCTTACCACTTGGTTATTTTGTGTGAGCTTGATTCCATAAAAGAAAACACATGTTTAGTGTTTTAGGTTGGCTTATTAGTTGGTAAGTTTTTCGGCTTAGCTATCATTATATTGATCTCTCTTTTGAAGAGTGCATATGTGAAGCATGAAATAGGGTGTGTGGTTACATTATTGGGCATATGGAGGATGCATTGGAGGAGATTGATGTTTTAGGAGTATTCATGGAGACTATAATTATTGAATAATACATTGAGTGTGGATGCTTTTTCTCTCTTGAGAGTTTTTCTAGGGTATATTATGTATAATATTAAGGTATATTTTTTATTTTTTCAGTTTGTTTCTTTTGTAAACTTGTATTCATATTTTTTTTTTCATAGTGTTATACAAGAAATGGTTTGATTGATTTGTATTATGTTTTTAACATGTACAAGAATAGACATTGCTCAAATAGTGGGAATACTTAATCATTTTATGGCTAATCTTGGATGACTATATTGAGGTGTAGTGAAGAGATTATTTAGGTATTTATGGGGTACTTCCTAGTAATCCATTTATTATCATGATAAATTTACAAGGTATTAGAACTCAATGACTATTTGTAGAGTGGATTTTTATTGGGCTAGAGATATTGACAATAAGATATCCACCAGTGGATATATTTTTAGTGTATATAATTTAGTGGTGCTATTAGTTGAATGAGCAAGTGATAATTTGTGGTTGGTCTATCCACTACAAAATAAGATTACATCATAGCTACTCATTCTTTTAGTAAGCCATCTAGCTTAATTGATTGTGTTAAGATGTTGGGCTAAGTCTAGGAGTTGTTATAGTCCTATGTGATAGTCAAAGTGCAATATGCCCAACAAAGAATCAACCTTTCATGTAAGGACAAAGCATATTTATGTCTAGTATTATTTTTTGTGACATGATAGAGGATGGGAAGCTGATTTTGAAGATATTTGACACTTTGTAGGATGTTGTAGATGTTAGAATTGTGAGAAACACAAGCCACATGATCAAACAATGAACTAATACACCTTCCACATGCTGCAAGAGATTTACAAACAATATGTGCAATATTCCTCAACAAGAAAAAGCTACAAAATAACCTCAAGAATCTTCAAAGAAAACAAAAGTCCTCAAAGGTTGAGCTTTCGAGAGTTTAGAAGTGAAAATTTCATAGTGATAATGCAATGAGGGTTGAGTGCTATATATGAGCAATCCTAAATGAGAAAGGGATTAGATCAAGACAAGTGTCAACATCACATGTGATGAGACAAAATGATCTAATAATAGCTCACTTCAATTAACATAAAAAACACTTAGTTAACTTAATAATGCAATCCTAAGTTTAACTTAAGTGCATGAGAATAAATTAGACTAATAATTAATTATTAGCTAATGTGTTACACTCCATAGTATGCTTACTTAATTACTTTTACCTAGCTAGATGAAATACTTGCATAGAAATGTGCATTTGTAACTTTAAAGGAAATAAATGTGAATGTACTTTGTTTATGTGAATCAATGGAAAAGGATGAATAAAAGGTTGATGTTATATATAAATGAATTAAATTGAATATTGGATATATGTTGCAAATGATTATTTTGTGATTAATTGACTACCCTTGCAAAATGAAAAGTTGGTTGTAGGTGCAAGTTCGCGCCTCTGGAAGGAGGGGAAGTATCACTCAGGAGAAGGATTTTGGTTTAGAAACCCTTAGGAAAGTCTAAACTGAGCTTCCACACACTCACTGGTAGAATAGCCATAATTCATTAGTTTCGGGTGAAGGTATGATATCTTGAATTGGTTGTTAGGAAAGTTTTGGTTGAATGCCAAGTCATTCTTGAAGTATGAGTTTGAACCCCCTTTGTGTTTTGAAGTACTTATTTAAATAAGTGATCAATGAGATATATATACATGTAATGTATACCTACATATATATACGCATGTCCATAATGAACTCGCGTACATGAGTAATCACGTATATAAGCATACAGAGGTAGTCATATCTATGCATGCCTGTGGGTGAGTTACCCATATGCATGGGAACGTTAAATGGATAAGGCAACATGTATATATATCTAATGTATAAATGTCAATCAATATTATTACTTTATGTTTGTGGATTATATACACGATGGATATACATATATGTATATAAGTATATATATATTGATGTATGTGTATGATAAACGTAAAGGTAGAAGGCACGGGGGGCCTAGCTCGATTGGCTAAAACGTCCTATTGCTGCAAGAGGTCATGAGGTCTAGTCTCCCCCCAAAACCCGTGGTACCAAAGGGCATGTCAAACAGTATTCAATTAGACATTTTTGTCCAAGAGTTGTTTCAATCGATTGAGCATAATTAGTGAGGATGATGGTATGTGATTAAAAAACGATTCTCCAAGGTTCAAACCCCTAAAGGTGTATTTTGTTCAACCCTTGGGTGACTTTGATTAACAAAATCCCCCTACACATGACTACTTAGACAAACGATGACTCTAATCTAGATGTATGCTTACTCATATTGTTGTAATCTAACTTACTATATAGGGGAGAGGGGCCAATTGTCGTGCACTCAGTTGTGATTATAATACCCAGTAATTGTTTATATGATGCTCAATAGTTGTACTATGACTACCCATAATTAAACAAAATGTATTCCTTTGATCTAAAAAGTGACCAATCATGTGATGCCACATGAGCACTCAACTACTAATGATGTGAATGCACGAGAATTGGTCTCCCTTTTTTTTGGGGCCTTTTTGGACACCTTGACAAAAAACATGCTGATGTGGCATCATAGTTGATGATGTGGCCATGAAACCTTAATTATAAGTAGGGGACTTGCCAAGTAAGCTGTTGTAAAAAGTTGGGAGTGATTTGAAATTTCCACTTAGGATAATTAGAAGCGCGAAGTTAGGGTGCACGACTATTGGCTCCTCTCCCCTAAAGACAAAGATGCTGACATCTATATAATTTGATTGTTTCTATAAAATAATAATAATAAAAAGAAATGTTTGGTTCCCTTAATAACTTCAACTTTCCATGGATGCAATCTTTCTACCCACGTAACAACCATTTCAAGGACGTCCCTTTGTTTGATATCAATTTCAAATGTACAATTTAATAATGTCGAATGGCATATGCCATTCTACCATTGAACTGCTTATTCGACAAACGTTATAATGCAAGAACATGACTTAATTAATTTTTCTATCATCTGATAGCTAAACATTTCATTGTTTTTATATCGCTGAGGTCAGCTGCAAGGCCTAATGTTCATGACATGCACACTTGGGGTTAAATATTTTTTTTCTAATGGCTCTCTACGGGTTATATTTTTATTCTGCTTGCCCTGTTCTTGGATCTGGAATCAACTGTCATTCACGATTCGAACCGGGATGCGCCCCAAACAACTTTACCCGCGGCCACTACAACAGTGAGTCATCATTCTCAAATTACCATGCCAACATTATTCTTTCTGTCATTGTGAAACCCTAAAGCGAGAAAACGAGATTCGGTATTGTCAATTGAAACCCTAATCTGTAAATAACGTTTTTTATTTATTTGTTTTTTTTGCCTTTAGTTGGTAATGAGATAGTGGATCTGTGTCCGGATCGAAACCGGAAGATGGCGGACAACTGCACGGATCTACAGGGGTTTCACGTATCCCACGCAGGGGTTTCATGGCTTGGATTTCTTCCCCCGAGAGGCTTTCGGCGGAAAGAAACTTAAATTGTGTTTCACAGTTTACCCATCTCCTCAGGTCGCCAGATCCGTGGTGGAACCCTCCTACAGCGTGCTCTTGACTCATTCGCTGTTAGAGCACACTGATGTTGCTGCGATGTTAGATAATGAGGCCTTTCATGAAATTGATCACCCTAACCAACCTTAACAGGCTTGTTTCCCAGGTCAGTAACTATTTTTCATATTTCCTGCACTTAAATACAAGAATATTTATGGTTACCTGTAGGCCTTTAATTGTTTCATGTAGAGTTGTAATCCCCGCCATTGAAAGTAGATGATCTGCTGTCTCATGTACAGAGGAGATGTTGTGTCCAAGGGTGTGAATGCCGACTGGTGTCCTACTGGGTTCAAGTGGTACCAGTAATTAGCTCTCAACCAAGCTGCAGAGGGCTGTTTGCATGATTTCCGACTCCACCAGTGTTGCTGAGGGCTTTTCTCGTATTGAGCACATGTTTTATCTCATGTATGCCAAGTATGTCATTCCTTATTGGATGGTACCTCATATATGTTGTAAAGACTCTGCTGAGGGTTTACTAGCATGGCTATTTCGGGATTTTCTATTTCTTATTCATTCATTTTGGGATTTGCAGGGATGGCCAAGGCAACATTGTCAAACAGCAACATTGAGGCAAATTTGAATTTGATATTCAAGCATTTATGAAGTTCTAAAGCTCTTATATGCAGTTGCTACCTCAGGGGGACGTGAAGATGCTCTTAATTTGATGCTGTCTATGTTTTCTAGTGCTATATCTAATGCCGTTCTTGTCAGGCCCAATTGATATCATCAACAACATTAATGTTTTTATACACTTCTAAATTCTGTCAATTTTTTTTACTGCATTGTCAACTGCAAATGCAGAGCAGTTGATGATAAATAAATGCCCTGCAGTTGACAGTTGAGAATGCAGTAAAGATTTTCAACAGAATTTCGAGATGTATAAAAATATTGGTATTGTTGATGATATGGAAGGGATTGATCAATAAATCTGAAATCCAAGGCAAAACAGCATTAGATATAGCAATGGACAACATGGGCAGTGATGAATGTCTTTGGACAACATGGGCAGGATGAATGTCTTTCCAGTGGGGTAAGCAATTCATTTATTTTGCTCTGAATTCTTAGTTATCGGTGATAAAACAAAAGGATTTTATTTTGTTTCATTTGAATTTTATTTCGTTTCATTTCATCTATGAGTTAAGCTATCCCAGGATATAGCTTGGAAATTGCTCCACTAGAAGCTGCATCTTGGAGAATGCATTTGGTTTCTATCTGTAACGCTTTTGAAATGTCCAGACTCCCATGATATTGAGACCAAGAAGCATTTTTTTTGGGCTTTTAATTCTGTGATTGTATTTGACTTCTTGAATAAACTTTTACATTTTAAATCATGTAAGATATTAAAAACCCATTTGAGGGTTAAATATTGGGTTAATTATTACGTATGTTGTTTGGTATAATGGCAAGGATTGTAGGAAAAGACATGTTATCAATTGGGAGTAGTGTTGTTAACCTAGATAATTTTGGTGGTACAAGTCTGAAAAATTTATGTGCCTAAGATGTTTCATTGGATATAAAATTAATCTTGAGAGTTTTAGATGGGTGTGATCTATGAAATTTGTTGATTAGGAATCAAATTTGTAATGGCTTCCCTAAGTCTATACTTGATTGGAAGGGTATTAGGCTTGTGGATTTGCTTTCAACAACTTTAAATGCCTTACTAGTGGTTCTTCAATTTTTAAATTAATTTGGAAATATTGGGAGTAGGTTCAAAGATTTATGGTTGAATGAAATGTAACTACTAAGATTAATTTACATCATTTTCATCCTTTTAGGTCTATTTGGTGGTCAAATAATTCTAAATGGTTTAATAAGGGAATCAAAATGTTGGACAAATTAATGATAGGACCTAATTAAATGTTTTGATCTCTTAGGATGCTATTAGAGATGTATATGGTCATAGTTCTCAAAAAATGACTTATTCTATCATTGTTGTAGCTATTGGTAATAATTGCCATATTCTTGAAACGTATTATGGTAGTGGTTTATGGTTTAATTTTTCTTGGGTGGTTTGTAGGAATAAGTTGATTGATATATCTCTATTAAGAACATGTGTAATATGCTAGTGAAAGTTGATAAGTTTTGTGATCATTTTAACACTCTTTGGGGTGTCAATGTCTTGGAGGCATCCTAGTCTACTAGGTTCAACATTATTTAGTATAAATCCATTAACTCTAAACAATGTTTCTTTGGATGGTTTCTATGAATTAGAAGTTTATTGGGGATTCTTTTCTTGATGAACATATTTATTGTCTAGTTTGTCGGGGAAAAGATTTTGTTGAGCTTTTCTTTGAATGCGCATTTGTTAAATCTGTTTGGGACTATTTTTTCCTATTTGATCTATATGGGTAGCAGTTAATGCTTTTAATTGGTTTGATATTTTATTTTTTGTTATTAGTGATGTTAATTTTTCTTCTAAAATCCTTGTCAAGGTCTAGTTATTCATGTTTATAAAAGTCTTATGGTTTCTTTAGATAAGAAAAAATAAGCATTTTTCAAGGTATTTGCAAGAGTGTTTCTGGATTTTGTAAAGAATTTAGTTGCTCTTATGCCCTTGTAGGTTTGTGAATAAGTTGTCAAACAAGAAGATGAAATTCATAAGGTTGTTGAAGAGCATTTGTAGGGTGAAAAAGTTATAGGATCTAGTAAAGGTAATTGTAGCTCCAAAGGTGGTGCCAAAGATCAAGATGATAATTTTCCTTCCAAAGAGATTGAGATATCCAAGTTGGGTTCCTTTGATGACTACTCTATCTCATCCTTTCTAGAATGGTTGCTTGGGAAGTGTGTGTAGTACACTATATGGGCTCTTGCTAAAAAGATTGAGGTCGTCATTGATGAAGAATAAAAAATTATCAGTGTCTTGAAGGATGATGATTGATGATGTTCTAGTTTGACTTTTGGATATTTTATGATGTTGTTATGTTGCTAGAATAATATTTTTTCTATATAACTATGATGCAATTAAATTGTGTTGATATAGGAAATACCTTGTTAGATTACTGATTTTTTTGTTGTTGATAATTGACCTATTTTATTTATAATTATGGTTTTGATGTTCTAAATTTGTAATCTTTGATCAACATAAAAAGAAAAATAAATTTAATGGCCCCTCAAAAGTTATATGGTTAGATGGAACACATGATGACATCTAATTCATTTTTCCATGAGGCAAGTCCATATGATCAACCATTCCTTAATGCTTAACCAATAAAACAATGACATGTCGGTCCAAGTCAACTTGAAAGGTCAATTTTATAGCCTTAAGCTTTATAGTGATAATGTTACACACTAGCATGATCAAATAGTCAGGAAAAAGGGGAGGATCAGATGGTCTTTAATAATGTTATTACGGTTTGATTGCATAGTAAATAAATATAGTGGTTCCAGCTTTGTTATAGCTTGTTAGATAATTATGGGTTCGTAAAAGTGCTTGTGCAAAAAAGTGGCCATACATTTTTCTTATGACCAATGAAATGCAAGCATGCAGATTCCATGTCACCTTATGATTGTCAACTCGTTACTAGACCTGCTAAGTGATATTAAGACCCTGCGAGTGGGGATAAGAGAAGAATTATCAATGTCAAGAAATTAAAGTGAGGGCATGGATGTGATCAACTCATTTATCTATCACTGTAGTCAATTTATAACATTAGAGGTCTAAGAACATATGCATATCCAAAGGAGAAACAAGGGAGTTCATGAGCCAAAATAAGCTCTCAAATCTATTATTGATTTGGCTCATGGAAAAATTGTAAAGCACAAGAGGGGATGCATTTATAGGAGCAAAATTGTATTGGAGTTGATTGTTATGATAGAAAAAATAAGATTAATTAGAGGTAAAATAAAATCTAAACATCAAAATCTAGTGATTTGGGTGGTGTTGAGATAGAAGAAATCATAATAACTAGGAATGAAAATTAAAGATATATTATTTAAGATTTCATGATTCAAGGTGATATATGATAAGTTACTAAATGAATATCTTAAAAAGTAGCAAGAAAAGCTAAAATTTAAATTTGATAATTTAAATTTTGAATAGTTTTTAGTGTCTCAAAATTGGATTGAGTCATTATGGAATCACTTGAAAATGAATCCTAAATTAAAATGATAATTTTGAAGTAGAGGATGAATGCATGAAAATTAATGCAAATAAAAAAAAAATTATAAATAAATGATAAATATAAATAGAGATGAAATAAATACTCATGGAAATTAATTTATGAACCAAATCTAACATAAAAATATACTACTTGTTACAATATTATGACATTAAAAATATTCTTATCAAAATAAATACAAAACTAAATAAAAATGATATGTATTTCTCCCTAAAATAATAATACATGTTATAATCCATTAAACATATCAAAACTTCCCAAACGCTTAATACAAAGAGACATAGTTTTTCACTTAAAAAAAAAAGTTACTAAGTTTTAAAAAACAAAAAATTCAAAACACAATTATTTTAGAAAGGAAATTTTATTTTCTAAGATTTTTCATCCACAATTAATCAACCAGAACTATGTTGATGGCTTAATGGTTGTTTGTAAACCCTAGTTTACAAAGATGATTTTTGAAGTAACATTATCATCGTCACTTGCCCAATCTTCTGAAACCTTTAGTAAAATCCCTATCTGGGTTCTCTTGCCCAATCTTCCCCTCCACCTCTGGAATGATTCTCTTCTGGAATCGGTTGGGGAAGCTCTTGGGGATTTTTTGTATGTTGACGTTGCTTCTTCTGATATCTTTCATTCCACCTTTGCTCGAATACTTGTGGAAATTGATGTTTCAATTGAATTGCCTGTTGAGATTTCGTTAGAGTCCTCCAAGGGGATTTGGGTTCAATCTCTGGATTATGAGGGATTACCTTTTCGTTGTAGAAGATGCTTTAAAACAGGACATGCTGCTGCCCATTGCGGATTTGAGAAAAAAATAAAAAAGGCAAACTGGTGGAATGGTGCTTCTCAACATCATTATACGGTTGAGAAGAAATCTGATCAAAAAAAGAGTTTCTCAGAGGCGGTTGCCGCTTCTTCCTCTCAAGTTAGGTCTGGGTCTCCTCCTCCTTCTCTGGTGGAGGGGCTTCGATTCCTGTTTCGGGCAGCTCTTCGGATAAGACCCTGCCTGCACATATGAACAATGTTGTTTCCCCCAGGGCTACAAACGAACAAACCCAGGATAGTGATGTGCTGGCTTGGCAGGCTAAGGTAGCACAAGTGGAAGAAGGCTGGATTACAGTTACGAGTAAAAAATCAAAAGCATTCGGGCCTTCTCTTGAAATGATGCTTCGTTCCCACAAGAGTAAGTCAAAATGTAAAACATGATGTTCTTGGCTTGGGAGCTGGCTTTTTTGTGGCTGCAGGCTGTCCTTTTTGGCAGTTTGGCTTTTCTGGTTGTAAAGGGTTGCAGATCCCTTCAAAATTTGTTTTATCCCTAATATCAAAAACATTATCATCGTCACAACCTTCTTGTGTAGAAGTGAAGTGTCCAAACTACTCCTTACTCTCATCATTTGAAACCACAAATATTACAACAATTATTACTATTTTTGGCATGAAGACTATATTAAATTGATCAAAGTTTAAAATTTCACCCAACCTGAAGGTGGAGGGTTAACTAGACATTTTCACTCCCAACAAACATTGAAGCACTCTGCACATCAAGTTCCTCTTCTTCCACCAATCTCAACAAATTTGACAACAAAAACTCTCTTCTACATGTATATATTGTAATCACCACCTCATCACTCCCCATTTTTGTACTTATTGTAACCATTGGCCTTGAATTTTGTAAAATATCCAAAGACGTTGCAATCGATCTTGAGACACACTGAGCAACCAAGAGCTTATCATGTCGTTTGCTTAACTTTTTTATCACTTAGTAATTCAGGAATGTAACTTAAAACTTGAGAAACAATAACTAGATTTCTCAATTTGGTCTGCAATTAAAAAAAAAGATACATATAATTATGACATGTTAGATTGAATATATATGTATAAAAAATGAGGAAGAGATTAAATAGTTGTTAGAGTTAAGTTTGAAGTTAAATGGTAACAACATATTTATAGGATTTTGAGAAAAATATTTGGCAAATATATAATTATTGGGCCATAACTCATTATGTGGGATGCACTCTCACTATAAATAATTGGCAAGTTGATTACAAGATACTAATTGTTTACGTTCAATTTATATATAATATAAAACATTATTTTCATTTTAAATTAATATAGAGTCAATTGACATTTATCCTACAAATTTATATAATATTTAAGCTAGGCAATTGTGGAGTCAAAAACATTTTTGATATTTCATACTTTACAGACACACCTTTCATATGGTCAACACGTGGCTTGTTTGTGTAAAGATTAATAGAAAATAGTAGACACAAATGTTGTTGGAAATCTAAACCATGATAGCAACAATAATAAACATGTAAAATAATAATTATTATACTAAACTTACCTTTGAGAGTATCGTTGGCTCAAATTGTACAGTTCTAATTTTGTGTGAACTTTTTTGTTGTAGTAAAGACATTCAATTTTAGAGTGATAAGGTTGACAGTGAATTTTGCAAACTTTACCATTGCACATATAGGGATGCCAAATTATTTCAGGTAAGAATATCCTTATGTAGTAGCAGATGAAGTATTCTTATGCAAGAGCAAATGAAGTCATGTTATGCCCTTCTAAAACATCCTTGATCACACCTTTCAAACTTAATTGATTTCCTCTACTCACTCACATGCTTGGTTTATATTTCTTTGTTCAATCTCAACAACAATAGGAACACATCTAGATATTTAAAAAAATACTTCTTCAACACCAAATTTTTGCCTTTGTCCAAATAACAAGACCTCTTCTGTGCTTCGATATAATATTGAAAGATAACAGACACAAATATTGATGAACATCTAAATCATGATAATAACAATAATAAATATATAATAACAAGTATATATTAAATTAATATGTTGATGCTTGTGAAGTATTGCATTCCTCTAACTTTCTAAACTACTCGGAAATACTTTTGAAAAACTTATTTTAATAATAATATGAAATAATACACTACAAAATGATTAAAGTAACTTTATTAGTTCCTACTGATAGGTAGGTTTACTATTGCAATTATTGAATTCACTTTTGAAATAGTTGCTTGGCCAATCAAATTGCATTGCTTAAAATATTTTTGTCTTTTTTCCTATAGTTGGGATTTAAGGACATTTTTTTGTGTGTGGAAATTATGATTTATCTCTTTTTCTATTTGGTTGGAGTAGGTCTATTATTCATTTTCTGTTTAAGTAAATTAAGAAAATAGGGGGATATTATATATTATGGCAAATATTTAAGCAGTGGGTGCAAATTGTGTGAGCTTTGGCAGCGGGCTAGTGGGTACTCAAGTAGTGAATGCATGTTTAATGCATTAAATGCAAATTGTGCGAGATGTGTTGGAGGGCTGGTGGGTACACAAGCAATGAATGCATAGTTAATTCATGAATTTCCAGGCGAGTGTTGGGTTTTATTTGTGCTTATTCTTGTTTGTTATTGTTTGTTGAAAAGCTTGTGTGTTTTTAGCTCTGGGTTCCTCTCTTCCATGCTCTTTATTCTGTGCAGTGCTTGAACGCAGGAGGAGTTGTAGGAACAGTGCACTACTAGTGAGTGGCTCATCTGTCTATTTATGATATTTGATAACTAGAATTATTGCTTGTTGTTACAAGGGCTAATGGGGCAAGTGGGTATAGTAGATGACATATGCTATGTAACCCATAAACATGGAACAATTGAAGTAAAGGAGTGGGTGACTAATGCAATAAATGAGAATTATCACAAGAAAAATGAGAATAAGCACAAACAAAACCTACCACTCGCATACTGGTGAGTGGCTCATCTATCTATTTATGATAAATTTTTGCAAACATCCAAAATTGTAAATTTTATGAATTTTATAATTTTTTGCATTTTATGCATACTACTTTAGTATGCATTCATAGTTTGTGTACCCACATTTGCCTCCACAAATATTTGTGCACAATTTTCCTCCACAGTTGACAAGACCTTGCTCAAATTTTGGAGGCATACAATGCATTAACTATGTATTCATTGCTTGAGTAGCCACCAACCTATCAACAAAGCTCGCAAAATTTGTATTTAATGTCTGAATGTTTGCAAAAAATTATCACGTTGGTCTCTTTTTTTGCAAATTTTATCATGTGCTTCTGTGTTTCATGTTTACAAATAACATACTATATGTCATGGACTATGCTCATTTGTTTAATTTGTCCCTGTGATAGGAACGATTGCTTACAATTGGAGTCAAAGGCAAAGATCTATATGACTGCAAATATTCTTGGTTGTTGATCAAGAAACTGGAAGTTTGGATTCTTGTATCATTCTTCCCCTTTCTTTCCAACGAATTTTAAGTCTTCCAATGTGTCTAAAAATTATGCCTTGGAAGAGTTTTGAACAATAAAGGAGAAGCCTGGTTCAAGAATCTGATAATTCATAAACATGAAACTATTTTTTGGCCAAAAGCAAGTTACTTTTGTAATCAGAGTTATGCATAATTACAAGCATGTGATATGCAATCCATATGCAATGTTTCGCTTTGTACACCGATCATATTGTATAATTTAAGTATATTTTCTGTATTTGTTTTTCTATTCACTGCAATAGCCATAATATTCATTTGCTTGTAAGAAAATTAGCAAAATAGAAGTACATGATAAATTTTGGCAAATATCTCTAATGCATCGTAAAGTAGTGAATGCATTGTTAATGCATAAAATACTATGCCAATACTAGCACAGTTGTTGTATTTTCCTTTGATATGGTCAACTGGTGAGACAAATTCAATAATCTAAATATATGTAATTTTATTTCTATAGTGAGTTTTGTTTGAGCAATTTTCCTAGTAAAGCAATTCTTTTTTAGCCTAAGTTTATAGTCTATTATTAAATAAGGTGTTAGTGCTTACAATAAAGTTTCTATTAACTAGTGGACCTTTTTCATTAGTTTTTTTGTTTTTTCTTAGAAATGGAGGAAAAATGTTCCAGTACTTTTGTGCTCCTGCAACTAGAGGTATTGCTTGTTGTTACAAGCCCTGACGAGGGAAATGGGTACAATACATGACATATGCTATGCAACCAATAAACATGGAAGAGTTGAAGCCAAGGAGTAGGTTAAATGCAAATTATGTAAGCTTTTTCTTAGGTTAATGCATCCTACAACAGTAAATGCATTAACCAATTTCCCAAGTAAAGCAATGCTTTTTTAGACTAAGGTTATAATGCTAGATATGTGTAAATAGGAAGGCTTTCTCTTGACAACATTCACTTGAAACAAATTTGTCCCTTTTTTGATGCAATCAATTGTTATGGCTCACTAAACTTTCTATTTTGTTATTAAATAGGTTCTTAGCCCTCACAATAAAGTTTTTATTAACTAGCGGAGCTTCTTCTTGATAGTTTTGTTGCTTATTTTTACAAACACATAAAAATTCTCCCCAATTTCCTAATCAGACTTTCAAACAACAGTGAGTGCTTCTAATTCAAGTAGAGCGAAGAGGACTCTATCAGTGCAACTGTATTCATTTTACAAACTCAGCTAAGTGGCTGCCCTTCTCCCCAAATTAGTACTTATGTCCTCCTTCAACTACAAGAATTGCTTGTTGTTATAACGCCTTCATATTTACCAAAAATTTATCATGTCTTTCTATTTTGCAGATTTGCTTGAAATAAATTCAAAATTATAGCCACTCTAGGGAAAAGGGAATATACAATCTGATTAATGTACTAAGAAAAACATTGGATATGAATTGCATATCACATGGTTGCAATTGTGCACATCTCTGACTATAGCATTATTGCAATCAATTGATTGCAAAGGTTGCTTGCTTATCAGCATAAATTAGACAAATTCAAACAATTGGCATAATTTTTACAAACATTCGAAGAATTAAACTTCATTGGAAAGAAAGGAGAAAAATCATTTGAAATTTTGACCTCGCAGTCTCTTCTTCAAGAATAAAGTATGATGTAAGACCCCAATTTGCATGTGATTAGTAAAACCCTAATATGTGTTATGTTTTCCCAAATAGAAGGTAAGAAATTGTATTGTAGATGATAATTAGTGTGATTATGTGACAATATTTTTGATATTTTTATTGACATTACCATGAAGGAGTTAAGACACGTAAATTATGAATATGATTTGAAAGTGTAAATGAAACTATTGTACAGTTAAATCTTATTTCAGCTATTAGATTTATGTGATATTTGATTGTTGCTTATGGTTTCATTGGTAATGTGCAAGAAAGGAAGAGTGCCAATATGAGAAAGAAAGACCAATGGGTAAATCGAAAGATATCTTCTTGTGGATATGAACTTGACCCCTTTTTGGAGCTTGGGAAGAAATAAAGTAAATATGCTGAGGTGGTGAGGGTTGATATTAAAGGGATGATTTATTTTTTTTGGGTTGTGAGAGTATTTAATTATGTTTCATGTGGGTGTAAGTGGGGTTGGGTGTTAGGAACCCTTTTTCAAGTTTGAATTTCGGATGGGTCTTTAAATGAGCCTTTAAAGAGGGTTGTTGGCCCATTTCCTTGGTTAGTATGCAAAAATAAACCCCCTAGGGTCTATACCATAGTGGTAGGGGTCAAGTGGGCATATAATAGTGCCCCAAGGATATGATTTGACCCCTGAAAAGTCCTCATAATGGAGAGTGACAAGTTTGAGGAGAGGATGGGATAGAAAGATGGAGGGGTTGTCCAAGTGCATGTTTCCTCTTTAATAAGGAAAAGACTCATTGATGGAGGTAGGTACACTCCACACCTCCCCATCCAAAGGTTACAAGTTGAAAGTCCTATTTATTTTGGAGAGGAAGAAGGAGTGGGGTGTTACCCACTTCTCCTTTTTGGAGAACTTGATGAGAGATGATAGGAAGAAGGAGAAGAGGAGAGGAGTCCACCTCTTGGAAGGATGGAGATCAAGATGGCTTGGTTGGAGAGGGAAAAAAAGATAAAAGAGTTGAAGTCCAACACCTAAAACAAAGAGAGATAAGTTTTGCTATTTCCATCTTCTCTTGTCCAATTGTTTGCAAGAGAGTGATATGTTCGTGTGGATCTTTGTTGAGTATGTTGAGTAAAGAGCCTATGTGTATGTAATAAGAGTTTTGTGCTATTTTCATGTTTTTCATAAAAGTTTGAGAAGACTCCATTCATCATCTTGGAGTTAAAATATTTATTGCTCAGGGGTATGGCTAGAGCCCACGAGGCTCCATGACGCCATTACAGTAGGGTGGAGAGCAAACCTTAATGAGTTGTGTGTGTCTTTCATTGTTTTCTTTAATATTGTTTGTAATGTGGAAAGCTAGTGTTCTACTGCTTGACATGAAAAAAAATGGAAAATGGCAAGTTATTAATTATTGACATGCATTTCATATGAATTATCAAAGGAGAAAGAGAAATGAAAGAGTTTGGGTATCGAGAACATTAGAAATATATGTTTCTTTTATGGGATTGAAATTTGAGAATAATTGATGTATCATGCTAAAATAACGAGTAGAGTGATAGAGTTTAAACAATGGTTTATAGAAAAATTCCCTAGTTTTATTATTGAAACCCTTGCTAAGAAGGGCATACCTATAATTGCTTAAGTCTGAAACAAAAATAGTAAATGTAAGTACACAATCAGTAAGATTAGATTCATAGGCCCTGGATAGATCTGTGTAACATCAACATCTGTACAACTATAGAATTGTTCATTCACATTGGTTCTATAGCTAAGTGTATAAACCCTTTTCCCGTGCATATACTTGCCAAAAATTACAATTAATTCTATAACCATCAAGTCTTAGTTCCCATCTGTTTTAAGTTACGTTCATGTATATACATTCACTGGATTCTCTTAGATTCAACTTTCAGAAAACAACCAAATAATAATGACAATATAAGAAATTTTCAACCTTGCAGCTATGACTTTGCCAAATGTAAAACATTTCAAGCTAAAAATACATAAAACTTTTGATAATTTATATTTAAAGCCTGCCCTCTCAATTTGGTAACTCGGTCACCTTACCGTGGTCGCTACCCTGTGGTAAGGGTGCATTACACTCTCATCACATTAGAACAGCTCTTTTACAAGCCTGTCTTGATTTAAGGAAATGGTAAATACAAATGTATGAGTCAAAACTTTATTTAAAAGCAAGAAAGTAAGAAACAGAACGTATCCCTGTGATTAGCCGTGGCTAAAAGAGAGCATGAGGATCTCGCTGGGACATCCCCCCCATTGCAAGGGAGCAGCCTCCCCAGAGGTGCCCCAATTAGTGCACACTCTTCTACAGTGAGGGGAAACATAATCACAGTAGCAGAAATCTGCCTCAGAGATTTGTAAAAGGGGAACATGTGACAACAATGGAAAACTTTGGGGTAGAGAGTTTTTTTGTCAATATAAATGCAAGTGCCAATTTATAGCAATGGAAGAAACATTAGAGGAGCATAGGAGTATTTCTATAAGCTGGATTGATCACTCTCCTCTGTGAATAGATCATTTGTTGGGAAGAAAGCAATCAACATAGGGGAATTATATAGAGTGATGTAGTCTCCCGGGCATCAAACTTGTGGACCCAACTCCCATACCTTTAAGTGTTGACTGTAATTTTGTTGCAAGAAATAAGAATTAGAAGTTGATGTTTTGCTTAAGGAATGACCGAGTAGTTGGCATATAATTAACTCTAGTACCATGTTGCTCCTAGTTGAGGCGTTCAAGAAACAAGTAGGATCTAAAAATAAATAAAATAAAATAAATCTATATTTACTCCTACATCTAATCACCATAATGTTTGTCACTGGGGCGAAGAAAAGAATTTAGAAACATGAGAAAATGCATGAATACCATATGGATAGTTGGCTCCTTTAATACTCCCCTTGCAGGCTTGATGCGACTTCTTAAGAAGCGTATGCCAGATGCGATGACCCTAGAAATAGTCAATCCAATAGGTGCGTACATAGACGTATCCAAAGGACCTCATGATACACACATCTGGAGTAAGGTGCATTAGGGTTAATAAATGTATGTTCGACGTCTTTGGTCCTCTTGAAAGCATGGATTACCTTATAGTCATCCCTACTTATCATGGAAGGACAGGAATAGCCAGTCAAAGAGTGTCGCTAAGGAATTTTGGTAGAGGCAGTTTTAATTGTGAATCAAAGGATCAATCAATACAAATTGAATAGACAGCTGGAGAATTGTATTAAAAAAATTATTACTCCCAATCGTGTTTTTAGAAAGCTCTATCATTTTGGATTTGCAATTTTATTCCTCATAAATAGAACAGACCCTCTCCTGAATCAACTTCCAAAGCCTATTTTTCATACTTGTGCAGTCTTATCGCAATGTTAATCCAAATTTTGCTTGATATTATATCTACGCACTCTTATCACACTCCAATTTGATTAAGTTAAATAAAAAAAATAGTACCTTAGTGTGGGCTGCTCGAACCCACGATTTTAAGGTTGAGAGTCTTGCACTTTACAGATAGGGCACCATTATCATTGAAATCAAAATCCCTACATTGTTGTGCCAATTATTTACGAAAAAAATATAAGTGTTAATGCAACCTCACCTCCGTTGGGAATAATGCCGATTTGGGAGAGGGATGAAATAGCTCCATTGTGTTTGCCAAGATTCATATCTTGGTGCCAGGAAAAACAAAACCAAAAATAAATAAATACTAGCGATTGCACCCCAACGAGGTGCAATGGTTATGCCGATAGCACAATATACTCTGACAATATATTGAAGGGCAGGGGGGGAATTGCAAGAAAATGTAAATTGCTTTTCGTAAGACTAACAATTTATAGGAAATTCAATTGGCAATGGGATGTGAGAAGATTTGAATATGAACAAACGAAACTTAATTTAACTTGGTATGCTTTGCAAAATGGTTTTACAACATAATATATTTTGTACAATGAAAGAAGGCCTATAACTTAGAAGGTCGATTGGACCAAGTTAAGTTGTTGTTGGTTAATGATATACCTGGTGACTGAATGTAACATAATCAAAAAGTGTATGTTGCGAGGAAATATTTTTATAATACAAAAACTATTTTATGACACATCAAAATTGCAAACTCAAGAGATTGGTTATGTATAATACAATTGTTGTGGTTGACGATGAGGTTCTATGGTATATGCCATTTGTCTTCAAGCCCTATAGAACAAAAACAAGGGAATGGTTAGATGTGGTGATTTTTTTTTTCTTGTATAATGGTTTCTACTTATTCAATTTATAGAACTACTATTATTAGAAAATATTTTTGCCAATGTATGAACAAAATTACCATAAGAAGTTGAATATGTTGAAGTCGTCGATGATGTCGATGCCTTTGATTGATATGTATGCTTTATGCTTGATTTTGTCATGGTCTGTAGCAGATATCTACAAAAGAGAAATTTGTAAAAGTGGAATTGATGATCTGCCAATAACTAGGAGAGATGCGAGGGAGAAAGGGATAAGAGTTGTGTACCTTCACTTCTTAGAGACAGTTGTTGTAATTGAGCTTCCTCTTCTTTCCTCATAATCATGGATGGATTGTTCTGCATTTTGGAGTATCTCTAACTTAAATGCTCTATTACTGAAAGTAGGAAGATATCTCTGTTTGGGAAGACATATAGCCATAGTTCCTTTGATTCCCTTAAAATTTTGAGTGTAGATTCTATTATTCTTAGTGGAAATAAGAATGTGTAAGAAATATCAGTACCCCTACAAATCACTACAGAAAGGTCTTATGATGGTGGTAATATAGGATATAGGAAGATATCTCTATTTATTCGAAGACATTAAACAAACTTCAAAAGGATTGAGAGAAGTATTTAGAAACAAATCATTATGAAATATTTTTAAACCTTGGATGTAAATACTAATAGGACTGGATAATTGACAATATTTGTGCCTTCCAAAATAATAATGTGTTATTGATGAAGCATTGTAAAACTAATGTATAATCTTCTTCCTTTCGCTTCTCTGTCACATCAATTATACTTTGGGTTCTTTTACGCCTTGGAATTTCTGAGAGCTAGAAGCAAAACAACTATCTCACAAAAATACCTAAATTTCATGTGAAGTTGTTAATAAATAAATTTCATAAATGTCAAAATCACTAAAAAAATCTACTTTCACTATGAGCCGACAAAACAAATTACATTTTCAAATAAAAAATCTAACTATTTTCTTTTAAATATAAGATTCACCCAAGATTTACCATACTAAAGAAAATAAATAATTAAATTAAAATATAAACACTACCAATTCCATTGATGTAAAAAAACAAAAAATAAAAGACAAGTCAGGAAGTACTCTTTATCAAAGCATAAAGGGGAAACTTATTAGATGTTATAGTTGCAGTTGTAAACATGCATGCAAAATGCGCCCAACATAGACAAGGTGTGAGAATTTCTCAACAAAATGCCTCGATGAAATGTGGTTTGATAGACTGCAACGTATGCAGGATATGCAAAAAATGAATTTATTGTAGAGGCTTAGAAAATTTCAAGCAAATGAAAACGGCAGGTGCGAAGTTGAATTTTGCAACCTTTTTCAACCTCCAATCTACCTGTGCCAAAATGGGAGCTTTTAGAATAGGGGACGGACCTCCATCAAAGCATAAAGGATAGTGATAATTTGTCAGGTGTCGTAATTGCAACCGCCGCTGCAGATAGGTATGCAAGATATGGATGCAAAGACAAGACATGTGAGTGTTTTTGACAGAATGCCTCAATAACGTGGTCTCAGAGTTGTAATTACTACAGGATAAATGCACAATGGATTTATTGTAGAGACTTCAAAAACTATCAAGAAAATACAGTCGACAGGGTAAAAACAATTCCACAACATAAATCAACATTCCCCATACATGCCAGGCCATTCAAATCCATGCAAGTGCTCAGGAATGAGCAAACCTGATCAAGTTTTGATTTATTTTCATTTTCTTTTTTAAATTTTCAGAGGAAAGGTGGGGGTGGGCTGAGCAACGGATAAAAGTCCCCTTCTATCTGCCTCTGTCTGTGATGCCTCATCCTCTGCTTCTATGTCTTACTCTGCAACCTTTCCTAAGGTTGCAGAAGTTCATTTGGCCCAAAAGAGAAATCCCCAATGAAGCTAGATCGTGGTTGATAGAAATGCCAGTCCATGAATATCAAATTCACTGGTCTCCCTCTTAAAACCCTTTTACTTTCAAGCCAATGATGATATTAAATTTGTTTGGTGTTTCTCAAATTTGTGAGCATTCCAACTTAATGAAAGGAAATGTTACCTGATATTTGGAGTCCACAGCCGGATGGAAATGGTCTGGTGTTTTAATAAATAAATCATGATTGGCAACTACTTCATCCAGTTTAACCAGAGGCAGAGGAGAAGCAGACTCTATTCATTGAGGCATCCATACAGCCACAACCACAGCCACAGATGACTCCTCTTTCTCTTTTCTCTTTCTCTGATTGCCCCTCCATACCCAGCGCGCGTCTAGTCAATGTGTAATAACCCTCCCATTTGCTAGTTGGACTCAATAGTTTTTATGTTTTGTTTTGTTACTCAGATACTACGATGGTACTGTTCTTGTTTGATTTGGTTAGTTAGACGTTTGAGGATGATGAACATGATTATTTCATATGACATTATGGTTGGTTATGTTAGTTGATTTTCAAAACTATGTTATGATGCAGTGATTTAATTAATTATGTTATGAGATGATTTGTTAGTTTAGAAATGTTATTTTATTCAATTATATTAATTGTTAGGATAGATGTGATGAAGGACAGTGTAGCATCACTCATTGCGAGTGCCCTGTTACGCTGCGATTCCTTCTCACAATGCAATGCTTTGATTATATATATATATATGTATGCACATGTACATGACCTCATTTGTATGCAGGATTGCAGGTACAGAGTCTCGATTCCACCTGCTTCGGCAGGACAGGGTGAGCACCAATAACCCAACGGTATAAAGTTGAAACAGAGGTGACAATGAAGTCATCCCGTCCCATGATGTTAGACCGTCTTGTTGATTAGTATTGTTCGTTTTTGTAATTGTCGTTATTTGAGATTTGTGTTTGTGTTTTGTCATATTTTATTAATGTGGTATTTTATAAGTTGTGATTTATTTAATTTTAATGTTGGAAATGATTGTTTATTTTAATGTTAGAATTAATTGTATTTAAATGTTTAAATGTTTTAAAAGTCATGTGCTTGTTAAATGATAATTTAAATATTAAATTGTGTTTAATTATTTTAATTAATTATCTGGTTGAGGATAATTATTAAAATAAATTATTTAATTAAATGAGATAATGTGCTTTGCAAGTAAAGTTGTAAAAACAAAAAGTAATGAAAATAGAAAAATAAATAAATAAAAGAATGAAAAAGTTGTGTGAACGAATAAGAATGCAGATCTAACTGAAAAGCTTGTTTTTAAAGAATTAATTTCTTTTATTCTAGATTTTTGGTGAGCTTTTGGAAGAAACTGGAATATCTTTTATTTAATTGAAATTTTTGTAAGTTTTTCACACACAGAGGTTTATTGAGACATAAGTTGCACAAGTTAATTGTTCTGTAGTTTTTGGGAAAAATAGTTTTTTCATTTGCTTGTATTAAGTTGGGAAGGTTTTCTGAATAAAGTATTGGATTTGAATTTGGGCATGAAATTCTAGAGAGATGGATTCAAGCAGGAACTAGAAGCTCTTCGTCGAGGCCATCGAGTTCAAGCGAGTTTCATCAGATTCTCGAGAGCACAGGACTCCAGGTTCCACTCTCTTTTCTCTTCACTGTTTTTGAATCTGTAAAAGAATAGAAATGGGTTTGAATCAATTTTTACTTGTAAAGGAAAATAAATAAACAAATGAATAAATATGGTTGATTATCTGAAAGAAAGAAAATTTTTGATTAAATAAAAGATTAATAGAAGATATTAAACTGTTTTTTTTTAAATGTTTTGTGTCCTTATTTTATTTTTACGATTTGACTGTAAATGAAATTTGTCTTTGAATTCTGAGAAAAAAATTATTCTAAGTTCTTCTAAAATCTAGTTATAGAAAGAATGTCCTCTGTAATAAAATATTATTTTTAAATATATATATATATAAGGTTTGTATAATTGTTTATTAATTTTTTTTTTTCTAGAAATGTATTAATATTTTTGAATTAAAATATTAATGATTTTTTTTTAAAATAAATTTTAAATGTATATATATAAAAGATGTGTATATAATTGATGCTTTTTGTTTTTTTTTAAATATTTAAATGTAGACTTATTGGTTAATTATGGGCAAACGAATTACATGAATTTTGTCAAAAATATTGTGTTTCCCTATATCAATTGAAATTGAAATATTATATGCGATGGAGTAAATCATTTTCCTTAAGTTATGAAATCGTGTGAACTTGTTATTGTCTTCCATTTTATTGTTGTAAACCTTACTATTGGATGTGAGAACCCGGTTGTAATTTGTGAGACTTTGTTCTAGAGGCATGCTTAATTTTTAATGTTATCCTCGTTTTGGTCATATCTGTGGATTTGAAACTTATTGGTTTTATGCTTGGAAGGGGTGAACGGTTTTGTTAAGACTTTTGGTTATGAGTTATCGCGAGAGGGTTAATGCCTCACATGTTCTTGTTTTGAGTATTATGCTTTATATGCTTTAGTTCAACCCTTTCTTGGTTTTGATGTATGTTAGGGGTCTTAGGGAGAGTGGCTCTTCATGGGCGCCAGTGCCTCGGAATGTGGAAGGGCTCAAGATAACCAACGTAAGAGTAGTTAAACAAGTGATAACCTAAACAATAGAATTTAGGGGGATGGGTAGTAAAACACACAAGATAATAAACATTGGATACCTCGGCTATGCATTAGGGCTAACATAGACTAATGATAGACTGAGAAGGCCATGGTCAGCAAAGTCGTAACCTTGTCTCCTTGAGAGGTTATTGGCTCCGCATTAGCTACCCTATGGTGTCGGTGCCTCAGTTAGGAGGAAGGGCCAGGAGATCCATAGATGGGTGCTGGAGCCTCAGTTAGGAGGAAGGGCCAGGAGATCCCATGAGAGCTATGCGATGACACTCTCCACTAGACACCCTTGTGCTTTTTTGCTTGTTGCTTCTGGATATTGTAATCTTTATGTTGTTTCTGATTCTTGTGAATTTGATTTATGGTTGTTGTTTATTTACTTGTTTAATTGATAATGCTTTGTTTAATTGTGATGAGTTTCATAGCTTTATCTTGTCATGTATGATTTGTGAACGTTGATAGTTAATTCATTGTATACCTTGAGTTTGTTTTTATATTATGTTGTTCTTGAGTTAGTTGGAATTCATGGTCGAGTTCACTTCCTTGTCACCTCTGAGCACGGGGGGTGAGTTATTTATAATTCACATGGTTGGGTGGAATGTGCTCCGCACCTGTTGGGTTCCCCATCAACATTCCTATCTTCTTTGCATTACCGTAGTTGGAGTTGTACCAGTGTTCCTTTGTAATTCAGATGTTAATGTAATTTGTATTATCCCACGTGTTTGGGAGATTTGATGTAATTCATATATCAAGAACTTGTAATGTAATATTATAACGATGATGTAATAGTTAGGATCCTTTGTAACTTAATTAAAGAGATTCATTATGATTGTATTATGTGATGTATTAATATTCTCGCTCTTGGTTATTGGATGTATCCTTATTTATGGTTTATATTTTTAAATGGTTATGTTGTTATCTTTATCTTTTATTTTTGTTTAGTTGTTGCGATGTAACCTTGCGTGCCCCAGAGAACTAAGTGTGATAATGTGATGTAATGTGTTATGTGGTTATGATTAATGTTTATTGCATGTTTAATTTAATTGTTTTAAAAAAAAATTATTGCATTGTGTGTGTTCTCTGGGGTTTGCACGATGGGTGTTACACAACGAATCTTAGCAGGGATTAGAACTTAAAGAAGATGTGTCTCCAACCAGATCGCTCCTTGAGGGATGAAAGGCCACCATTGTTTTTGCAAACAATTCTGTTAGGGCACCCATACTATGCTATTAATTCATCTGCAATCTTCTTCCTTACGATATTCTCATCATTAATGTTACTTTCTAGCCCGAGAAGGAGTCCTAGTAGGTAGCCTAGTCGTAGTGGACTGTACATCGTATGTTGGTTTCCTTCCCACCAACCGAGTTTTGAAATAGGGTATGCTGATTTCCCATTAGAATAGTCCTCCAGCGTCATACATCAAGATTGCACATCCATCTTCCTTTGCACGCCATATCTTTTTCCCACCCAGAAGAATGCCAAGGAAATTCATGGCATCGGACAGCAGACGAAGCCAGTACTACGTGGTCTATGGACAGGGGTGCCATGCCCTTTGAGCATCCCTGCCATACCTACCCCACCATGCACAATACAGGGGCCTCACTCCCATCGTCCGTGGTTGAAATGAATGCTCACCAAACAAACATCAGAGCACCTACAAACTGGCACTGGAAAATTGGACATTAGACGAATTCAGTGGGATTCCCTACCCAGAATAGCTTATCGACTAATAAATCAACTTGGATTTTATCGTTATGCAAGCAACAGTCCTATGCTCAGAGCAATAATTTAATTTTCCCTCAATAAACTGTGTCAAATAAAAAATTGATATCAATATTATTGGTTAAAAATGTTAATATGCTGTAATAATTTTCATTATCTTAAAGCACGGTATGGTATAAATGTCAATATTATCGGTTAAAAATGAAATATGCATTTTCTTGAATTTACTAGAGTAAAATGGTAAATCTATTATATTTGCACAACATCAATATTAAATAAAATTAGTACTTCGGAATGCAGTAATGGTTTCTCCAATAACGTGATTCGTAGTGCAGTAATATTTTATTTTATTTTTTCATATTTGTTAATATGTGCTCAGATTTCAATGTTGCTATTAGATTTAATTGTGAATAAAGTAGTGCTTTTAATATTTTGGTTTTCAAGGATAGCATTCTGGAATCTAATGTTAACATTATTTGTCTCCTTTGATAATATGAATAGGCAAAAGAATTAAATTATAGTTATTTGTAATATTTATTTCTTAACAAAATTAATGAGTAAATAGAATGAAGATTTAGTAATTAGCTTTATGAGTAAGTAGATTGGAGGATTCGTAATTAACTTTATGAGTTATTAGAATAAAGATTTAGTAATTGATTTTATTAATAAATGGAATGGGGAATTAGTATTTAACTTGTGAGTTAAATAGAATGGAGTTTTAGTAACTAACTTGTGAGTAAATAGAATGAAGATTATGTAAAATAATTAAAATATATTTGAAATGCATATTTCTTAATTTTATAACCTTGGAAATTATTTATAAACTAGATATATAATTCCAAATAATTAAGTTAATAATAATTAAAAAGAAAATTAATGAGTAATGGAGATGTAGTAATTAACTTGTGAATTATAAATTTCCTATACAATTTCATATTCAAACTTTGAGGTTAAATGTTAAATATTGGGGTTATTATCACAAAGTGTATTGGGGGCTACTTGGTAAAGTTAATGCTCCATGAAATGATTAAAATGTATTAAATAATTTTAGTAAGGATTGGTAAAGTAATGATAGTAGTATTAATATTGGTGTTAATAGTATTATTACTGCTTTATTTAATATAATAATATGACTAGTAGTAGAGTTTAAACTTTATTACTATCATTTCGATTTCACCCTTGCAACTCAATCTATCATCCATTGTCAATATTACTATCTAATGTTGTCTAACAAAGATAGTGTTTAACATTAAATGTCTTGTGTCAAATTATTATTATCAATTTTATTATCGTTGTATTATTTCTTTGATAACATAATACCATGAGAAATTAATGTCTAATGGATGATAATAGTAACATTAAGGGGTAAGTCAAATGATAGTGTTATCTTTGCTTGTTGTTTTAACTTGGTGCTAACATTATTCTATGAATCACATGCCAATAGAAACATAATTAAAGTTAAAATTGTTTGTAGGGTTAATTATAGTAACTTCTTCTCTTTAACTCAATGCACACCATGGTTAATGTACCTCTCAAATACTAGGAGTGGTTAATTAGCCTAACGTATGGTTAAAAAAAAATAGTCAAGTTTTTTTTTTTTCAACCATTAAATTATGGGCATGGCATTCAATCTTTAACACCTGACTACAGAAGTCAGTGAATGTGACCTTATAGCTAATTAAACCTCCTGAAGTTCCCCATTCATTATAATATTATCAAAATAGTGTTAGGCTTTAGAATTTGTATTATGCAAACATAGTTGGTTGTGTTGTGATAGGTTGTAAACCTATGTTTAAAAAAAAAAATTGTTACATTTTGTAGTGGAAATTCTAGGCATGACAATTTGCACATGAAAAGTTATTATAAATGTTACATGTTATATGTAGAAACACCCCAAACTGGGCTACAACATCATCATAAAACCCTACAAACTAGAAAATAAAAATTTCATTGTTACGTAGAAACATGTAGTATCAAGCAAAAAACATCTTTAGTAAGCTCGTGCTCCCATTAGTGCTATAAAACATTTTAAAAAGAATTTCATATTATAACACTATATATATATATAATGCTTTTCATTATTATATATTTATATATATGTATTAACATATATATTTACATATTAAAAACTATTGGTCGATATTTAAAAACTAATATATATATATATTTTCATTAATGTATATATATGTATATATATTTCCATTAATGTATATATATGTATATATATTTCCATTAATGTATATATATGTATATACATGCAAATATGTCGACACATATATGTATCAACACGTATTCATATACACTTATATTTATATTAAACATATATATGATGATCAATTACTCACATAAATACAATAAGTGAATTTCACAATATCAATAACATACTCTAACCTCTATATTTTGTTTTCACATGATATAGTCTTCTATTTCATTTGTTGTGTTTTTCTACGTTTAATACAAAGTTTTAAATTTCACCTAAAATTAATCAATATATACTAAAAACTTACATTTTAGTGTTACTATTCATTTTACAATACTTCAACCATATTTTCCTTTCCTCTTCCAACCAAAAAGCTCCTTACTTGACCATAGGAACTTGACACAGTCACTTGTTACTGTTATGGATGCAAAAGCATAAACCTAGAAGATTAAAATATTGCAACACAAATTAGTTGCAAAGAAATAATACAGAGAATTAAATGAAAAACAAAACAACACATAAGAAGTTGATTTAAACCTTGACAAAACATCAAGGAAACATCCATGAGGCAAGGTATTGGTAATATTATTGCTTAGAGAAAATAATTACAAGCTTCACAGCTGCTGCTATCATAATTGCTCTTGCAATTTTACAAATCTCAACAATTGCTCTTGCAATTTACAATAACATCAAACTTACAATTACTCTTGCAATCTAAAATTCAAAAACTGCTCTTGCAATCTATAATCCTCAACTCTTACTTTGCCTTCAAGGCAACCAAGATATATATAATATCCTCAAGATAACAATCATCACTTAACATAGAAGAAAAAACTCGTTTTATTCCTTTAAAGAAATTAGAGATTTCCTTTTAAAAGATAAAATTGTTTTTTTCTAAAAGTTGAGATATGATTTGTTTTCTTGTTTTTTTTTCCTTGTTTTATTGTTTTATTGTTGTCACAATCCAACAATCTCCACCTTGACAACAATTTACCTAATACTTGTTCATGCCCACTCACTATCTTTTCTCCAAGCCAAGAAAAACCAAACTCCACCTCAACTTCTCTAATGGTATCTTTAGCCATTCCACACTCATATGACCCAATTTCCATAAACAAGTAGGCTCATCAGATACTACCATTGTTTTATTTAACTTCGTACTCCCTTTCAGCTTGTAAAGGTTTCCAACTTTTGTAGCTCCTCCATGATAACTAAACTGCCTTTTGACACTTTTAGTACTCCACCTTGACTGGAGAAGTTATAACCATCAGAATCCAAAATTCCCAAAGAAACTAAATTCTTTTTTAGTTCTGGTACATGTCTTACCCCAGTTAACATCTTTACAACACCATCAAACATTTTAATTTTAATGCTTCCAATCCCAACAGTCTTACAAGAAGTATTATTTCCCATAAGAACAACACCATCAATAGGTTGATAAGTAGAAAACCAACTCCTATGTGGACACGTGATTAGAAGCACCAGAATCAAACAACCATCCTTCATGATTTTGTAAGATATCACAAATAGACAAAACTTCATCAGCCATACCTGAACTTGTCTCAACAAAATTTGTTTCATTTTTAGATTCATTATTATCTTCTTTCCACTTCCAACAATCTTTCTTGAGATGTCCTAATTTACTGCAATACCAACATCTTCCTCTACCCTTTTTGCCTTTTTCTATGGATCATCCTCTAGCCACCATTGCTTCTGGTGTGGAGATTTGTGTATTAGACATCCTTCGCACCTCTTCAGACAATAAAGCCCCCACAACATAATCAAATTCAAGGGAGTCAGTTGTGCTAAAGCTAATAGAAGTGACTAAGTGATTCCAGGATTCAGGCAACAAGCACAATAGTGTAACTGTCTTGTCTTCCTCTTTGATTTGTACACCCATACTAGTTAATTGACAAATAAGAGTATTGAAAACATTTAAATGATCAAAAAAATTTATACCTTCCCTAATTCGCAAACTATATAGTTGCCTCTTCAAGTAGATTTGATTCGTCAAGAATTTTGTCATGTAAAGACTCTCCATTTTGTTCCATAAGCCCGTTGTTGTTGCCTCTCTAGCAATATTGAAAAGAACCTCATCTGCCAAACACAACCGAATTGTGCTAAGAGCTCTCATATCTAGATCTTCCCAGTCTTCATTAGACATATCTGTAGGTTTCTTTGACTTTCCTACCAATGCCTTGTGCAATCTCTATTGCACTAACAAATCATGCATCTTAAGCTTCCATAGCTCAAAGCTATTCTTTTCATTAAATGTCTCCACATTGAACCTTGCATTTGAAACCTTCGCCATTTGATGTTGCAAAACTCAACACCAAATCCTAATATAGTTGCTACAAAAATAATCACTCTGATACCACTTGTTATGATGCGGAAGCATAAACCTAGAAGATTAAAATATTGCAACATAAATTAGTTGCAAAGAAATAATACAGAGAATTAAATGAAAAACATAACACATAAGAAGCTGATTTACGTGGTAAAACCTTGACAAAACATCAAGGAAACATCCACGGGGCAAGGTATTGGTAATTTTATTGCTCAGAGAAAACAATTACAAACTTCATAGCTACTGCTATCATAATTGCTCTTGCAATTTTACAAATCTCAACAATTGCTCTTGCAATTTACAATAACATCAAACTTACAATTACACTTGCAAGCTACAATTCACTTGCAATCTACAATCCTCAACTCTTACTTTGTCTTCAAGACAACCAAGATATATATAATATCTTCAAGATAACAATCATCACTTAACATAGAAAAAAAAACTTGTTTTATTCCTTTAAATAAATTAGAGATTTTCTTTTAAAAGATAAAACTGTTGTTTTCTGTCTAAAAATTCAGATATAATTTATTTTCTTATTTTTTTTTCCTTTTTCCTTGTTTTATTATTGTCAAAATCCAACATTTACACTACATAAACCTTGATATTCTAATTAGTATTCCAAGAAAGATTAGTTAGAACAGCTATGCCTTCGTACTAAAGAAACAAAAAGCTAGGCATGATTGAGAACATAGTAATATTACCTTGGGATTTGTATTGGGCAGCAACAAAACCAACGGAAAGTAAAGAATGTTCAAACTCTTTCGCTTTTGTCGTTCTTTGGCATTGTGACAAAGTTTCTGTACCTTGGCGTTTTTGTTGGCTATCAGATTCGCGTTATGACTCTGGTTTTGACTCACTAATTCCCAGCCCTTGGAATCACAGTATTGCTCCAAGTGGCAATCCAGCGGGGTTAACATTGATTTCTGTTCAAAAACAGTGGAGGCAGAAAATTGCCCACGTTAAGCATATGGCAGGCATCATCCAAATGGCAGGCATCATGATTGGATATGAAGCACAAAGGCAATGAGTCCATGTCTCATAACAGAAAAACAACTATTTGGGTTTACTAAATTGATAAATGGAAGGATCTACTTATAACAAGAACACTAGGACTATATAACAATAAGTATTTTCCAGTTACTTTTCCATAGACTATGTATACAAATCCCAGTCAGCAGAAAGTGGAGACACAATGTAATGACAGGTAAATTCTGAAATGGACATCTGTCTGGTTTTTACAAATGAAATGATTTATTTCACGTGCCATGCTACTCTCCACACGAGCTCTATGCACTCCATTGTTGATTCGATCGTGGCAAAAACATGCCATCCACCTTGCCCAATATGTCAACCAATTTTCAGAATCTTATCTTCTGGAATGTCAAATTCTTTAAATACTAACAGTCGCCTTAAAAATATTTTGAAGTTTTCTCTCTCTAATACAGTTGAAAATTGAAATGGATAGGAGAAGCTCCAACAGCGAATTTGCATGACGAATTGACTGTAAAAGAATTCTTAAATATTGAATATTGAAACTGAAAGCAACCTTTTTCATTAAAAAGATTGTTTGAAGCATCTCAAAACTAGCAGGAAGAAGGATTTAAGTCCCGAATGAGATAGTTATTATAACAACGAACAGAAATAAAGATAAGATTCCGTTAAGGTGTTGAATTTAAGGGTATAGTTGCTTCATGCCTGGATTAAACTATCCAGGTGCATATCAGTGCTGTTATCTTAAAGTAGTTTTAAGTCGCTATCAACATAGTTTAAGCACACAACTCAGTTATGATGATATTTTTGTGGCATCTTTTAAGTGGAATGTTCGTCATCCACAGTTCAATGTTCAATACTGTGATACCAAAATTAAAGAACTCTTCCTTTTTAACAATCCATCATGATGGTTCAAGACCATAATAAAGGCCCCTCACCCAATCCAAAAACCTTCACATTATTAATATTTGAAAGGAAATACTACAATTAAAAAGAAAAAGAGAATGGAAAAACATTAAGAGAGTAGAAATTGTAAGCCAATATTCATGGCCAACAAGGTTAGCCAAATTACTAATCCATAGTTTAACTCAAGAAGATTTCGATTCATTTTTGTACCATTAAGAAGATATCTAAGTTCTTTCTCTCTCCAAACTTCAAGAAATGGTTCATGACTAGTCAATCTAACCCCTCGTCACTCCTCCAAACTCCCTTGCTCTTCCTTTTCTTCTAAAAGTCACTAGTGCTCTTGGATTATTTTTGACGAGTTAATCAAAGAACACAATTAAAACTAACATTCTTGGCCTCCTAAACCACTTTCATAGACCAAAACCAAAAAAATAATCAAAATGAAAATCAATTAGCATTGTTAATGTACTTGGTTCATTAGTCAATCAAAATGGTATAATAAGCCACTTGTACAACCCATCCTTTATTTTGAATATAACCAACACTCATCCCCTTCTCTAAACTAGATGTAGTGTGATCTCTACTCTTCAAATCAATCTTTGTGAAGTATTTTAAAGTCCACTTAAGAAATCCATTTGAGGTAACATAAATCTATACTTTATTGTTATCTTATTAATGACTTATAAATACATGAACATAGGCCATTACTAATCCTTCTTGGGTGCTAGTACTACTAGTACAACATATCAACTAAAATTATATATTATCACACCAACAACTCTTAACTTATTTCTTGAGTCCCTCATTCTTTGTTGGCATAATTTATATGTTGACAAGTGTTTAGTTAACTTGATTCAAGAATTAAATCTGTGTTCACTCATGTTTCTCATGGGTGGCAACCCATCACATAATTCCTTTGAAATAACTTCAACATACTTCTCCAATAATTCCTTCACTTCATATGGAACTTCTTCCATTTTATCCATTGTTCTAACCTTTGTGCACTTAGAAATGAAAGTGTAGTAATCTCTCTCTTTCTTCATTTCATTTGGAAAGTACTTTTTTGGGAATTAAGCATGCCTTTATAGTATTATCCAATTCTTCTCCTTGTCCTATAATAGATGAGCAATATAAATCCCTTTCCATCATTTACAAGTGTAGAAATTCATCCTACCATATGCCTAGGCTTCCTATTAAATTGCTATGAACTTCTTAATAAATAATGAGAAGCGTCCTATTAGGAAAGGTTTCTCGTTGCAAATACAAAAATGTTTAATTTCTAGGCTATAGAGAAATAAACTCAATTTTTGGGCTATAATTTAAAAAAAAAAAAACTAATTTATGGGCTATAGAGGTTCTATAATTTATATTTTGGGCTATTTAGCATTGGTTCCTAGATGCCTAAAATGTAGATCTCTTTGATCCATACAATTTAAAAATGGGCCCTACTGGCCTTTTAGATCAAATGTTATGACTTTTAGAAGTTGAGCCTCCTACATTGAAAAAATAAAAACATCTATGACACATTTAAAAGATTTGTAAGAGGAAGTTACAATTGTTGACCAATTTATGACATGTCCTAAGACACATTTGAATGGAGATAATGAAGCCAACATGGAGTGCCCAAGTTGGTGAGTTGATTATGAATAACTTATGACAAGTGGAAGCAATACATTTATTTTAGTGTATCCAGTTCCATCTTGGGATTTGGGTATTGGACCATTGACTAGGGATATGGATGCCACATTTTTGGCTAGTTTTAGCTTATCATTTCCTACTTACTATTTTATGATTTCATATATTACTTCTCCTATTAATTTTGTGCTTGAGATGGAGGTTTTTATAGTAAGTTTTGTGGGTACTATTATGCTAATTGAATTACACCAAACCTCTACTTAGTGATACTCTTATACAATATTAGGTCTTGCAAGTGTATTGTAACCCTTGATTACTAAATACTACATCGAGTTGCTTTGGAGTGTGGATTTTTTCTTTGAAAAGGGTTTTCCCCTTGTAATTTATTGTATATTATTTTTTTGTTTTTCCTTGTAATTATATGATTAGTTTAACTTTTTGCACATACCTCATCTCACAAGTTAGTGTAGGAAGTGTGTTATACAATGTTATGATAAAAACATTGCCTCGATACAAACTATACTTGTAGTGTAGAAAAATGTCACCCTTAACATTTTCACACTTTTGTGTGCCCTCCCTGCTAAAATTGGGCTTCTTTATTCCTTAAATTGGACTTATTTTGCATCCACAAACCTTAATTAATGCATCCTTTTTAGGATAATCTCAACCTATATCAAGTGACCAATTAGAAATTAATGATTTTGGATTGTATGGCCTAGATTTAATGATCTGGGACTCATACACCACCTTGGGTGTATGGGTCTCACCTAAGTTTCGAGGCCCTGATCTAGAATTCACACTAAACTAAGCATTTCTTGAAAAATGTGTCCCAAGCTTAGCCTAATGGGATTCATACGCCCAACTAGAATATGAGTCACGCTTAGTTTAGACCTAATTTAAATTCAAATTCTTGGTAGGATTTTATTCTCCTAGATCTGATACCAACTTATAGTGTTGTAATTTTGGGAAATTTGGTATAAACAAGTATAAATACAAGGTTATTTCACATATTTTCTCCAAGCAACTTTAATGAGCACATGTGATCTAAGTATTTGAGCATTCTAGCAATTCAAGAGCATTCAAGAGCATTAAAGAGTGATTATCAAGCATTTTGGAGCATTATTCAAGTACCAAGCATCATGTCAGAGTCATCATGCGTCATGTTTATTTTTGAGCTAACATTTGTGATGTAGGGCTTTATGATTCAAGCAAGCATTCAAATAAAGATCCATATCATGCAAGCAAGAGTCAAGATCCAGATTCATACTAGCCATTATTTAAAAGATTGTAGCCTTTTGTCAAAGGGTTTGGTGAGTTGCAACATTGCATATTTGTTCATTCATCATTCCTCCATTCTATTTCATTTAATTTCAAGGTTTGATTATCAAAACAAGGTTTGACCTAGGCAAACCCCTATCCACTAACAAAACAAATTTTTTCCCTCTCTTTTATGTGTGATTGTAGATCTAGGTGGTTTAGGTTGAAAATCCATTAAAAAGCAAGATTGGAGAAAAGTTGTCAAGTTGTCAAAGTTGTCACCTTACTTGCAAGATCATAGAAAGTCACCCATAGGTTGCAATTCAGTGATTCAGACTCAGAGATTTGATAGGAAGAAAGCTACAAGAATTCATCAGAGGATATCAGAGTTTCAAAGCAACCTTGATATTGGGACTAAATCACCACTTGTGGCGTATGAGTCCCAGTATACACATTTTCAGACATTTTCTACATATCCTGATTCAACAGTTCCAAATTCCATTTTCTATCAAAAACCCTAATCTGGGACTAAATCGCCCCTACTAACGTATGAGTCCTAGTGAGCATTAAAGTTATCATTTTCAACATTTTAGACCTTGTTTCGAGGACATTTAGGTTTGCAGGTGCACCTCTGTACTTTCTCAGTTTACTGTTCTGATTTGAACTCATTTCTAAGTCATTTTATTTAAGTTTTGCATATCATTAGGTTTTATCATTAAGTCTTACATTTTACTAGTCTTTCCAAGCTTTAGCTTGGTGGTGAACCCCATTTTAGTCTTTAATCATACCATAGGATACCTTATTGTAGATCTCTATCCCCCATCCTATCATTGGATTGAGATCTCTAGGGTTTCCTTGAATGAAACGTGTAAGGAATTGAGTGTTCTATCTCACAAACATAGAGCAAAAATTTTCAACCTTTCAGTACCCAATGCATATTGTACCCCTATTGTGGTTCTCACTCATGTCTAGATATATTGGTTTACAATATTTAGGATCAAGAACCTTATAAAGTAAATATTTTCCACATAAAATGTTTGAAATATTATTTTTGGAATTCCCTATTGCTATTGTACATAACTTTAGACATGGTATTAAGTAAAACTTACTTTAAGACAAAATTAAATGATATTTAAGATTGATTATTTTAAGGTGTGTTGGGGGTGATGAGGAGGTTTAAGATTGTGTCTAGATGGGTGCCTATTCTAGTTGGGAATAAAGTTTGGGATTCATGCAAACCATGAAATAATTGAAACCATAATGGGATACCTTAAAGAAGATACACCCAAAGAATATATCTATCTCTACATACATACATAAATTAGGTTTTAGACATACAAATGAAGAGATATTAGCAATTGTAAGACTTTATAAGAGTCTACCTAGTAATCTAGAGATAAACCTCTATATTTATTTATTTTCAAGAGAATATACATTTCAAAATATTTCAAACATTTTTTCAATCTCCTAGCTAACTAGCTAGTCAATAAGACGTCCAAAAAATATACAAAAATCCTTGAAGAAACTCATACAATGCCAGATGTACTTATTAAGTTCATTCTTCGTAGGTTACAAATGTTTATTATATATTTGTAGTGAATCTAGATCATCAAAATATAAAATATCTTTCCCTTGTGTGAGAAATAAAAATCCTAGGGTTTTGTTGCTACAATATTTTCCCTTTTCTTAGCTTTTTCACTATTTTTCTCTTATTTCCTTCAACCATCCCCTTCCATCTTATCATTTCAAGTATTTATACCATCTTTGTAGATTGTCACCGAGGATAATATTGTAATATTGCATAAAATCCCTAAAAACCATGACCAAGAAGGTATTTGCAAGGGGTGCCCATGCCTCCATGTCATGTTTTTCCTTGATTTAGTACAAGAAATATGCTACAATCATGTCAATTTATACTTACAAAGCATGGGGAGTCATATTTTTATGATCTACAATAGTTCCAACCATTAATGAAATATAATAAAAGTTAGAGGAGGTCAAGCCTTAGCGGGATATTTAGATGAATTGGTGGCTGACAAGAGTTTGGGAGTCCAATAAGGAACTTTGGGGCCTAAGGACATGTTCCCAAAAGCACTAGGGGTTTGGGGAGTCTAGGAGGACTTAGAACCTTAAAATCTATTCTAAAAATCATTAGGGGTGTAGGGAGTTCAGGAGGACTTGGAACCTATTCCAAAAATCACTTAGAATATTGGGAGTCTAGGAGGACTTACAACCTTGGAAAATGTTCCAAAAAGCACTGAGTTTAGGGGGTTTAAGAGGACTTAGAACCTATTCTAGGAAGCACTGGGGGTTTAAAATTTCTAGATCACATGTAACATTATTTTCCATTCAAATATTTTTGTAGATTCCACAACAATGAAAGCAACAAGATTTGTGATAGAATGTTTAAGTGTGCTCTCAATTTGATTGCAAGTTAATAATGTAAAGTACTAAGTTATGTAGTGTGCCTCTGCATGCATAATAAAAACTAGTTATTTGTCTAATATTTGGGCTCTAACATGATTTATAAACCATAGTTTAGATTCCCTTGCATATATCTAAAATAATAAATTGCATTATTTCATATAGACATGAATCATTCTAGATGATTTAAATTTAATAATCCGCCATATTTTCTATTCTCTCTTCTCAATTGATCAATTGGCTACATAGCAAAAGAAAATAAATTTTATTAATCTTCATAAAATAATTATTTAAATTTAATATACAAATTCAAATAATTAAGTATAAATTAATAATGATATTTATAATAAATGTTAAATATGTTAAGATTTAATAAAGATTAACAAGTTAACTTAAGTCTACAAACATCACTATCTAATAGTGGTCATGTAGATTTGACATTGCTTTTTTACAGGGAAAAATATTATAAAATTTTCTAATCGCTTGTTCCATTTCTAGAGTTTACAACTAGGATGTGTTCCCCACCCCCTATCTCTCACATGTGACACCTACTAAGATGTACTTATTTGTGGGGGAAAGAGCATTCCATTAGACATTTTCATCAAAGGGTTGTAGTTCAATCAGTTGAACATAATTAGTGAGGATGTTGGTATGTGATTAAAAAGCCATTCTCCAAGGTTCACACCTCCGAAGGTGCATTTGGTTCAACTCTTGGCTAACTTTCATGGACAAAATCCCCCTACATGTGACTACTTAGCCGAAAGATGACTCTAATATAGATGTATGCTTACTCATGTTGTTGTAATATACTATATAAAGACATAAATATTGGCATCTATGTAATCTAATTGTTTTCATAAAATAATAATAATAATAAGATGAAATGTTTTCTTAGCTTCCTAATCTTAAACTTTCCATAGATACAATGTTGTCTAGCCACTTGCCAACAATTTCAAGAATATCTCTTTGTTTGATGTCAATTTCAAATGTACAATTTAATAATATCGAATGGCAAGACCTAATGGTGATAGGAGAGGACCCAATAGTTGTGCACCCTAACTTTGCACTTCTCAAAATCCTACGTGGAAATTTCAAATCACTCCAATTTTTTTATAGCAGCTTACTTGGCAAGTCCCCTGCTTATAACTTTTGTTTTGAGGCCACATCATCAAATATGATGCCACATCAGCATGATTTTTGTAAGGTGTCCAAAAAGGCCCAAAACAAACTTGCTACCATTAATTGTGCATTCACATCATGGATAGTTGAGCGCTGATGTGGTATCACACAATTAGTTACTTTTTGGATCAACAGAATACATTTTGTTTAAGTTTGGGTAGTCATGTCACAAGTATTGGGCATTATATAAACAATTACTATCACAACTATTGAACATTATATAAACAACTACTATCTCAACTATTGAAACATGCTTAACTAGTGGGTCCTCTCCCCTAATTTTTTTTTTCCAATGGCTCTAAGGGTTACATTTTAATTCTGCTTGCTCTGTTCATGGATCTGGAAGCAACTGTCATCCACGATGTTCGAACCAGAATGCCACAAACAACTGCATCCACGGCCACTACAACAGTGACTCATCATTCTCAAATCACCATGGCAACATTATACTTTTTGTCATTTTGAAACCCTAAATGAGAAAACGAGATTTGGTATTGTCAATTGAAACCCTAATCTGTAAATAACGCTTTTTTTTCCTTTAGTTGGTAATGAGATAGTGGATCTGTGTCTGGATCGAAACCGGAAGATGGCAGACAACTGCACAGATCTACAGGGGTTTCATGTATCCCACGCAGGGGTTTCATGGCTTGGATTTCTTCTCCCGGAGAGGCTTTCTACGGAAAGAAACTTAAATTGGGTTTCACAATTTACCCATCTCCTCAGGTCGCCAGATTTGTTGTGGAACCCCCCTACAGCGTGCTCTCGACTCTTTCGCTATTAGAGCACATTGATGTTGCTGCGATGTTAGATAATGAGGCCATTCATGAAATTGATCACCCTAAGCAACCTTAACAGGCTTGTTTCCAAGGTCAGTAACTGTTTTCATATTTCCTGCACTTCAACACAAGAACATTCAGGGTTACCTGTAGGTCTTTAATTGTTTCATGTAGAGTTGTAATCCCCGCCACTGAAAGTACATGATCTGCTGTCTCATGTACAGAGGAGATGTGTCCAAGGGTGTGAATGCCGACTGGTGTTCTACTGGGTTCAACTGGTACGAGTAATTAGCTCTCAACCAAGCTGCAGAGGGCTGTTTGCATGATTTCTGACTCGACCAGTGTTGCTGAGGGCTTCTCTCGTATTAAGCACAAGTTTTATCTCATGTATGCCAAGTATGCCGAGTTTTAGGTAACATTGGATGGTACCTCTATCTGTTGTAAAGACTCTACTCAGGGTTTACTACCGTGGCTATTTCATGATTTTCTATTTCTTATTCATTCTTTTTGGTATTTTCAGGGATGGCCAAGGCAACATTGAAGCAAATTTGAATATGATCTTCAAACATTTATGAAGTTCTAAAGCTATATTTTACTACTAAAATATATGCAGCTGCTACCTCAGGGGGGACGTGACGATGCTCATAATTTGATGCTGTCTATGTTGCCCATTGCTATGTCTAATGTCGTTTTTGTGATGAGGGCACAACCCGAGACACAGAAAATAACCCACAAACAAGAGAATAATTTTATTATTCAGAAAATATAACTTCTTACATGCAGAGGATCTCAAATCCCCAAGTTTTACAACACATGCAAGTTACAGAAAGCTACAGAATCACCCTTTTGCAATATGCGAGCTTGTCCCCAAAAGTTACCCAAAAATACTAGAAACCCATCCATAAATAGAGATCCTTTTTAGTTTGGAGCCAAAACAACATTAAAATTTGAGTTTAGGTGGTTTAGCGCCAAAAATTACAACTTGAAGTTCAAACTTCAAAAGAACATTTGCAATTGTATCTTCTAGAAAATGCGCCAACTTCTCGGGGCCATAACTTTTGATTCGGGGCTCCAATTCGTGAACCATTTGAACCGTTGGAAAGGTCTCAAAGTCAAGAACACACTCAAAATTTTCTATGCCAATTTCAACAAGTTTTGGGGCCATTCCGAAAGCTCTAAGTGCCTCAAATCCAACTCAGAAGATTTTCAGGTGTAAATCTGGGAAACTAAAACTGCAATATCTTTCAACCCAGGAATAGAAAATAAAAACCATAAATTGAGAATTTCATTATGACGAAAAGGGTATCCAAAAATGTAAAAACATCTGAAAAATGATAAACTTGAAATTTAACTATTTTTGGGTGATGCAAGATTGCCCTTACACCACTAGATGCTCATGCATCAGACACCTAGGGTAATTTGAGAAGTGACCCCGTCACGTCTCAGATGGTTGAGGAAAAACCCAACCGGTCAACCGCTTCCTTAGATAGCCAAGATGAATCTTCCACAGGCCTTCCTCTCCATTTCACCAGATATTCTTCATACTGCCTATTTCTGGTACTCCTTCCCACACGACTATCCAAGATTTCCTCAATCTCATCCTTTTCTGAAGTAGATGTTGGAATCCCATATTGTTCCATCGTTGGTACTTCCTCTATGCCACCTTCATGATACTCTATCAAATCTAAAATGTTGAACACAGAGGAAATGTTGAATCCATCCGGCAACTCTACCTCATATGCATTCCCTGAATCATGCTTCTTTAAAATTTTACAGGGACCAAACTTCTTCATCTTCAATTTGTTATATGTTCCCACTAGAAACCTTTCTTTCCTCAAGTGGACCATCACTTTATCACCAATCTGAAACTCCTTATACCTCCGCTTCTGATCTGCCTTAGCCTTATACTGCATATTCATCTTGTTAATATGTTCTCTTACCTTCTCATGTATATCCTTGATGTGTTCTGCAAAATCTTCGGCTTCAGCACTTATTTTCTTCTTGTGGTCCATCTTCCTCAATTCTGGAGCTGTTTGGGGCTACCTCCATACACAATCTGGAATGGTGATCTACTAGTGCTTCTGTTGATAGAATTGTTATAAGAAAATTTTGCCTGGGGTAAGATCAAGTCCCATCACTTGGGTTTATCTCCTACCAAACATCTCAGTAGGTTACCCAGACTCCTGTTAACAACCTCTGTCTGCCCATCTATTTGTGGATGGTGTGCAGAACTAAACTTCAACTCTGTCTTCAGCTTCTTCCACAAGGTCCTCCAAAAGTACCCCACAAATTTGGTGTCACGATCTGAAACAATACTCTTTGGCAGACCATGTAGCCTCACCACCTCTTTGAAGAACAATTCAGCAATGTGGACTGCATCATGGGTCTTCTGACATGGAATGAAATGTGCCATCTCCGAAAACCTATCAACCACCACAAAGATTGAATCATTCCCTCACTGTGTCCTTGGCAAACCAAGAACAAAGTCCATACTTATATCCTCCCATGGCCTCTCTAGTACAGGTAAGGGCTGATATAAGCCTGTACTCTGGCTCACTCTTTTAGCCATCTGACATACTCTGCAGCTTTGTACAAACTTCTTCACATCCTGTGACAACTGAGGCCAATAATAATACTCACTAATAATGGCAATGGTCTTATCCCGACCAAAATGTCCTGCCATTCCTCTACTATGCTTCTCCTTTATTAGGTTCTCCCTCATGGAACTCCTCGGGATACACAATTGACTTCCCTTAAATAACATGCCATCCTGGATTATGAAATCCAGCCACCTTGTCCTATCCACTGTAATAGGTTCCTTGCAAGCTTTCCAAGCCTTTGCAAAATCAGGATCTTATGCATATAGTGTCTTAAGTTCATTGAACCCAACTACTTCAATTTGCATCTTTGTCATCAATGTATGCCTCCTGCTTAAGGCATCTGTAACCCTATTTGACTTCCCACTCCTATGTTTCAAAACAAAGGTATAACTCTACAAAAAATCTACCCATTTCATATGCCTCTGATTTAATTTTCCCTGACTATTTAGGTACTGCAAGGCCTGATGATCAGTATATAGAACAAATTCCTTCGACAACAAATAATGTCTCCATTTCTTTAATGCTTGAACTATTGCATAAAATTCCTGATCATATACAAAATACTTTCTCTTGGCATCATTTAATTTTTCACTGAAATAGGCTATGGGCTTACCTTCTTGGCTCAACACTGCTCCAATGGCACAACCCTTTGGAATCCTGATCCACACGAAGCACCTTGTTGAAATGCGGGAGGGCTAGAGCGAGGTTGCTGTGCAATACGCTGTGAGTTCAAAGGCTTCTTTGTAAGCTCCGGTGCTCCACTTGAATTATTTGCTATCCTCTCATTGTTTCAATCAAGGGTCCACAAATACTGAAGTTTCTAATGAACTTTCTATAAAAACTAGCCAAACCATGGAAATATCTCACCTCGATGCCCAATTCTTGGGGTAGGCCATTCGAATAGCCTTCACCTTCTTTGGGTCCATCTTGAGACCTTCTGCTGAGACAACAAACCCCAAGTACACTAACTCCCTCTTCACAAAATTGCACTTCTTCAGATTAATCAACAGTTTCTCTTCTCTTAGCTTCTCAAAGGCTCTCTGAATATGCATCAAATGCTCATCTAATGTCTTACTGAAAATCAAAATATCATCTAAATACACAATAACAAAACTTCCTATAAATTCTTTTAGTACCTCGTTCATGAGCCGCATGAATGTGCTCAGTGCATTGGTTAGCCCAAAAGGAATGACTAACCACTCATATAGGCCCTCTTTGGTCTTGAAGGCAGTCTTCCATTCATCTCTCTCTCAAATCCGGATCTGGTGATATCCACTCTTTAGATCAATCTTTGTGAAGTACTGATCTCCACTCAAACAGTCCATTAGGTCATCCATCCTTGATAGGGGAAATCTGTACTTGATTGTTATCTTGTTTATGGCTCGAGAATCTATACACATCCTCCACTCCCCATCCTTCTTTGGTGCTAGTACTGTAGGTACTGCACATGGACTCAAACTCTCCCGTATCAAACCCTTTCTCAACAACTCTTGAACTTGTCTGTTCAACTCCTCATTTTCTGCTGGAGTCATTCTATGAGCTACCTTATTTGGAAAACTGGCTCCAAAAATCAACTCAATTTGATGAATGATCTTCCTTATTGGCGGTAAACCCTCAGGTACATTATTAGAAAAAATATCCTGAAACTCATCCAACATCCCAGAAACTTCTTCTGGAATCTTCTCACTATCCTCATTACTCACTCTAGGAATCAATGCATAACACACACGCTCATGCTTCATACCTTCTAAAAATTTTCTTCCATCTACATAACAAATTTTAGCACTACTACATACCTTTTCTTCAGTCTCCTTTAGGGGTTTCAACTTGTGACAAACCCCATCCTTTGTCAAGGAATAAGTGTTTGTGTGGCCATCATGTATATCTCACCTATCGAACTACCACGGCCTCCCAAACAACATGTGACATGCATCCATGGGAATGATATCACATAGTATCTCATTATGGTAGCTCCTGATCTTGAACTTTACTAGGCACTGCTCATTGAACAAAACTTTGTGATCTTTCTGCAACCAGGCAATCCGATACGGATTCGGGTGCCTTTTCCTCTTCAGCTTCAACTTTGTGACCATCTCCTCTGACACCAGATTATCAGTGCTCCCACCATCAATAATGACATCACAACATTTTCCTTCACACTTGCACCTTGTGCGAAACAGATTCTTCCTCTGTTCTGGTTCCTTTTCTTTAGTCACTAGGGCTCTCCTAATCAATAGGGTTTCTCCCCTTTTAGCATCATCTAAATGTTCAGATTGGGCCTCCTCATCTGCATGCACAACTCTTCCACGACCTTATGGCCTTTTGTGCCTTCCTTCCTTGGTGTTTGTGGACATTCGCGGCTTGATGCCTCTTCACCACCGCTTCGAAAATACGTTCCTTTAAGAAACCACCTCTTCCGGATCCTTGTCCATATCTCCCTCATCCTCTACCTCTTTGATCACCACTATTTACGATCCAAGAGGTGGTGAAGTTGTCATTTCCTTAACCCCAATTTTGGTACCCACTTCTCCACTTTTCTTTTCATCATCATTTCGGCTTCCTAAAGGTCTTCCATTTCCCCTTCCACTTTTACCTCCTCATCCTTTTTGCTTTCCATCAAATCTTTTGTTCAGCTTCTCTTCCACCTTCAAAGCAAACTGATACACATCCTCAATGGTGGTCATTATGACTAGGCTTAACTCCTCTTGAATGCTCGGTCGTAACCCATTAAGATGTCGGGCTACCTTCTCCTTATTGGCCTCTGTGTGACCCGTTCTGATGATTATCTTGTGAAAATATTTGGTATATTCTTTCCACCCGGATCTGCTTCCTTGCTTCAACCCTTGCAATTTCTTCAACAGATCTAACTTGTAGTCCACTGGTATGAACTGCTTCTTCAGTTTCTCTACCATGCGATCCCATTTGGCGATCTTGACTTTTCCTCTTCAATTTCTTTCCAACTGGACCTCTTTCCACCAAATACTGGCATGGCCCTTTAGCTTCATTTTTGCAAACTTAACTCAATCTGGGTCCTCTATTTTCTCATACTCAAAATATTCTTCTAGCTCATTGATCCAGTCGATCAACTCTTCTGGGTTTAGACTTCCAAAATAACTAGGGACTTCTGCTCTGTCCACATGCTCAAGAAAACCTTGCTCTGATACCACTTGATGAGGGCACAACCCGAGACACAAACAATAACCCACAAACAAGAGAATAATTTTATTATTCAAAAAATGTAACTTCTTACATACAGAGGATCTCAAATCCCCAAGTTTTACAACACATGCAAGTTACAGAAAGCTACAGAATCACCCTTTCGCAATATGAGAGCTTGTCCCCAAAAGTTACCCAAAAATACTAGAAACCCGCCCATAAATAGAGCTCCTTTTTAGTTTGGAGCCAAAACAACATTAAAATTTGAGTTTAGGCGGTTTAGAGCTGAAAATTACAACTTGAAGTTCAAATTTCAAAAGAACATTTGCAATTGTATCTTCTAGAAAGTGTGCCAACTTCCCGGGGCAATAACTTTTGATCTGGGGATCTGATTCGCGAACGGTTTGAACCGTTGGAAAGGTCTCAAAGTCAAGAACATGCTCGAAATTGATATGCCAATTTCGGCAAGTTTTGGGGCCATTCCAGAAGCTCTAAGTGCCTCAAATCCAACTCGGAAGATTTTCAGGTGCAAATATAGGAAACTAAAACCGCAATATCTTTCAACCCAGGAATAGAAAATAAAAACCGTAAATTGGGAATTTCATTATGACGAAAAGGGTATCCAAAAAAGTAAAAATATCTGAAAAATGATAAACTTGAAATTTAACTATTTTTGGGTGATGCAAGATTGCCCTTACACCACTTGATGCTCCTGCATCATTTTGTCAGGTCCAATTGATATCATCAACAACATCAATGTTTTTATACACCTAAAAATTTTGTCAATTTTTTTTCACTGCATTGTCAACTGCAAGTGCAGAGCAGTTGATGATAAAGAAATGCTTTGCATTTGTCTGCTGAGAATGCAGTAAAGATTTTTTAGAGTTTTGAGATGTATAAAAATATGGGTGTTGATGATAACGGAGGGGTTGATCAGTAACTAAAATTCAAGGCAAAACAACATTAGATATAGCAATGGACAACATGGGCAGTGATGAATGTCTTTGGACAACATAGGCAGTGATGAATGTCTTTTCAGCGGGGTAAGCAATTCATTTATTTTGCTCTTAATTCTTATTTATTGGTGATAAAACAAAAGGATTTTATTTTGTTTCATTTGGATTTTATTTCATTTCATTTCATCTATGAGTCAAGCTATCCCAGGACATAGCTTGGAAATTGCTCCCCTAGAAGCTGCCTCTTGGAGAATGCATTTGGTTTCTATTTGTAAGGCCTTTGAAATGTCCAGACTCCCATGATATTAAGACCAAGAAGCATGTTTTTTGGGCTTTTAATTCTGTAATTGTATTTGATTTCTTGAGTAAAATTTTACATTTTAAAACATGTAAGATATTAAAAACACATTTGAGGTTTAAATATTGGGATTTTTCAATTTATCATGTATTTTTTTATGTAAAAAGGATAA
>VDFB02280240.1:0-16162 GCA_007258455.2 Sequoia sempervirens | reverse complement strand
TTGAAATTTAACTATTTTTGGGTGATGCAAGATTGCCCTTACACCACTTGATGCTCCTGCATCATTTTGTCAGGTCCAATTGATATCATCAACAACATCAATGTTTTTATACACCTAAAAATTTTGTCAATTTTTTTTCACTGCATTGTCAACTGCAAGTGCAGAGCAGTTGATGATAAAGAAATGCTTTGCATTTGTCTGCTGAGAATGCAGTAAAGATTTTTTAGAGTTTTGAGATGTATAAAAATATGGGTGTTGATGATAACGGAGGGGTTGATCAGTAACTAAAATTCAAGGCAAAACAACATTAGATATAGCAATGGACAACATGGGCAGTGATGAATGTCTTTGGACAACATAGGCAGTGATGAATGTCTTTTCAGCGGGGTAAGCAATTCATTTATTTTGCTCTTAATTCTTATTTATTGGTGATAAAACAAAAGGATTTTATTTTGTTTCATTTGGATTTTATTTCATTTCATTTCATCTATGAGTCAAGCTATCCCAGGACATAGCTTGGAAATTGCTCCCCTAGAAGCTGCCTCTTGGAGAATGCATTTGGTTTCTATTTGTAAGGCCTTTGAAATGTCCAGACTCCCATGATATTAAGACCAAGAAGCATGTTTTTTGGGCTTTTAATTCTGTAATTGTATTTGATTTCTTGAGTAAAATTTTACATTTTAAAACATGTAAGATATTAAAAACACATTTGAGGTTTAAATATTGGGATTTTTCAATTTATCATGTATTTTTTTATGTAAAAAGGATAATAGAATGATTTTTTATTATATTTATGCAGTTATATGTAATATGAGGGAGCTTTCTTTCTTACCAATTAACACTTAAATTGGTGTAGAAAAAAGAAGCTTAGGTAGATTTAATAGAATGCATAATTGGTATGAGTGAGTAAATTTAATGTTATATTAAAATTTTAATTTAATATAAAAATAGATAATTTAAATATTTTTTCTGTTAATTATGGAGCTAAGATACATATGAAAGATGTCCAAAAAAAAAAAAAGAATATTAAGTTACATAAGAACAAAGCTAGAAACAAATGAATAATGTATTTTATGTGAAGTAATACGCTTGAATTTATTATTAAGTGAAAAAATATAGATAATTTATCAATTAAAAGTAAAAATCCAATTATATAATTGTGTTGTACTCAATTTTAGGTTTGTTCATAACCATTCCCCTATTACACTCGCTACTTGGAAGGAAATTACAACTCTTATTTGTAAATATTTTACTTTTATGACAACTCACGACTTGGAAGGAAATCACGACTCATTTGTAAATATTTTATTTACTTTTATGACAATGTGTTGTGGACTTGAGTTGAGAGAGGTGACTCTCAGTGCATGACCAACGGTCTATGCAGTGCCATTGGTTGGAGGTGGATTTGCATTTGGCCCCAATTAATAAGGGTTGCCTTTGGGGGTCATTTATTAATCCATGACAAGGATGGGAATGCTTTGGGGTAAACCTAGTTGGATTGGACTAGAGGAATCATAGGATTAAGAGCCTACCCTCCCTACAATTCTAGAAACCTATAACGATTATGATAGGGGTCCACCATCTAGGCATTATAGGGCTTGTACCAACTATATCTACGCATAATCTAAATTTTAAAATTGTAAGTAGTTATTTTGATTAAAAATAATAGTATTTGAATTGAATACTATTTTTAAAATAATGAAAATTTAATTTACATTTGAAACAAAGGAAAAACAAAAATATGAGGAGAGTTTTAAATAATTGAAAATTAAAAAGTAAACCAAATAATAATTTATGTATAAGATTAAAATAGACAAATTCCAAAGATGAATCTTTCAAGAGATTTGTTTTTCTATATCTATAATCTATTTTACAAACGATAAAACTTACTTCAAACTTTTTAGATCATAATTTTTAAACTTGTATATTTTCTTATTAGGTCCCTTCAACATTAATCAATATTCCATTTTAACTTGTGAAGTAAGAATTACTCTCCCTAAATTAATCTATTTTAACTAAATAAATGCGCATAAATTAGGTATATTTGATTTATATTAAGAAAATGATAATTATAAATGGATAATCAAGAAGATATTTGTAAAACTAAATGTAAAGGATAAATACTTAAACAAGACAATTATGATGATGATTAAACTTGATGTTAAGCAAAACTTAGATGTCTAGGCATATAAAAATAAATGTCCTTAATGTTGTAACTATCTAAAACTCTATATAGACTTGGAACTTTGTGGGAGTCAACAATGGATCTAGGTCAATTCCACATAGTATAAATATAATATATAACTTGTAGATCTAATCTAGCAAAATATGCACTTATGCGACATGTTGACTCTAATACTTGTTATTTGAGGGTGCTTACATAAATGATGTTTAGAACTACATTAGGAAAATTGTTGAATTGATATGCATGTGAATCCTAACACAAAAATGCATGTTAATGTAAGCATACACTCACAAATGTGCACATTTGAAGTAAATATTCATACATAAAAGGATATTAGGTTTATGTAATGTAATGGATCTAACTAGATTTATTTTGCATTCCTCCATCATCTAGCATGTGCACTCCATAGGAAGTTACAAAATAAGGAGAATACATGTAATGAGTAGATTCTATAAAAAAAATCACAAAGTTGCAAGTTGATTTTATTGTCTCTAAACATGAGAGAGTGGGAGGGAGAGTATAGGGTTAGAAAAATTCATCCTCATATAACTTGTGGCTTGGAAATACTCCACGTGATATCCATATGATAAAATGCATATTAGGCATTTCCATGCCATATGACCAAAACTTGTTTGTAGATGGTGATGAGTTTTTGAATAGGTACCTATAAAGTCTTCTACAATCTCAACATAGGAGTGTCAGTGACAATAGATGCTCCCTTTAATTTATTACACCACTTGGATGCAAGAGATTCAAGGACACATGCATACATAATCATCAATTGATAAGCATGTAAGGTGCATAAAAATAAGGGGTGATTAAAAAAGCATAAGTTTATTTTTCTATCAATTTTTTATTCTAAATTTTTGATTGATTTTGCAATAAATTCATCAAGTACATTACATATATATAAATCAAGTTAAAATTGACAAACCAATGATATATAAATATCATAGGATGCATAGATAAGTGTCATGAAATAGTGCAATTGTAAGGTGTAAATGTGGGAGACATTAGGATTATGGTAAATTTATATGAGCCCAAAATGACATGGGGAAGATGTGATGCCCCACAAGCAATGTAATAAGATACTTCATGATAGGCCATTGACAGTCTAATAAAAAATGGAAGAAGAAAGATGTACATAATCTAATAAGATAATTCTTAGAATCATGATAAGACAATGAAGGAACAAATATAACAAAGAGAGAAAGGTGTCTCTAATATAATGCTATGGAAATTAAAAGCACAATAGGACATCATAAGATGTAAGGAATGAGCATATCAACATAGGATCACATTGAATATAATATAATGACATGATAGGGTTCAAAGGTTCAAAATAACAAAAGCATCATAAAAATGTGATCAAATAATGGCAATCAATGTGGTTTTTCAATGGTGAAAACCCTAGACACAAATGGTGTAGGCATCTCCTCTTACACAAGTGATGACAAAGGAGGATTATGATGAAGGTAATAAGGATGACTCTGTAGATGTAGATTTGGATGGGAGGGATCAACGTTGTTTCAAGGAGGGCAATGAAAAAATCATTGAAATTCTATTAGAAGTTCTCAATGGGAGAGGTAGAGGAGGTAGATGGAGTGAGGACGAAGATGAGGTTGGTGTTGTTGGCATCGAGGAAATTAATGTATCTTGGTTCCCCTAATTTTTTGAGGATGATATAGATGTCCCTCTAATGGATCTATGGCTAGTGACATAGTAAAATGTCCTCCAAAGGTCTGTCTCTCAAGCATGTGAATCCTTTGCCAAATCCACTCTTACTAGTCTTGGTTTGGGGGATTTAGGGATTTCTCTTAGGAGGGGGTTTTTGCTTCCCAACAAATTGGTGATGCTAGGTGAGAATTTCCTTCTTATCCCTAATTTTGTCTTGACCCTTATTACTGCTGGTTGTACAATAGTTCATGCAGGAAATGTTGTGACCTCACTGATATGTTATGATGGAGCCGTGGGTGAGCCTCTATTTCCTATTGCCGGTCGGATTGAGGAGGGTTTTATATCTTGTTCTAGTGATGGATAGGGTAGGGTGTTCCTTTTCTAGGATACTCCCTCTGTGGCTCATTCCAAGTGTGAACATATGACTCCTACTGTGTTAGAGAATCACCCTTTGTGTGTAGGGTCCCCTTTTGTCGATGATTATACTATTGTTGTTCTAGACTTGACCTCTTTGAGTGGTGTTGGAGATGTCACTATGGTTGATGTGTCTCTTAATCCCTATTCTATTTCTCTAAGTATCTCTAACAAGTGGGTGGATAGAAAAATTTTTAGTCTACAATTTGCTCTTAATAGGAGATTATTTGGCTTTAGATTGAATATTGATATTATTTACAATTGGGTATTTGAATGTTGGATGGTTTTTGATATTTGTGTTGTGGCCTTGATGAATGGTTTCCTCCTATTCTCCTTTCATTCCATTGAGGATTGCATTTGCATTATTTATGAGGTCCCTAGCTTCTTGGTAAGGATTTTCTTCATTTAAGAAGTCAATTTGCTAGTTTCAATGTTATTAGGGTTAACATGATTACTATTTGGGTTCATTTCTTTGAACTCCCTTTAGAATTCTAGGATGAAGATATCATTCATGGAATAGTTAATGCTATTGGTTAGTCTATTTCCATAGGCTGCAATGTCACTAAATCTAAAACCATCTTTCTTTTTGGTATATTTCATGTCTTGGTTGATTCTAGTTCAGAGTTGCCCAATAGTGTTAAACTATTTTCTAAGTTTGGGGTTTGGGAGCATGGAATTCTTAATGAGATCTCTTAGTTGTATCACGTCTTGAGTGTTGGGAAATTCCTCTCAATTTTCTAAGATCTTCCTAATAAGTTCACTCCTTCGAGATCATGTATGATGCTAGGTGTCCTCACCCTCAAGTTATGGTGCTATATACCTTTGTGAATGGCCTCATTAGTAAGGTTCCAAGTTCATGTATGGAATAGGTTGTTGTGAGCCCCTCTTTTGTGAACTTGGTGGACATGAAGATGTTGCAAACCATTGCTAATAACCACAAGGATATGGGAAAAAGGATACACATACAAGGTTAAGGAAGCTCAACATTATTCTAGAAAATCCTTTGGATGGGTTTTCTCTTACTAGTAACAAAAATATTTCTCATTCTAGTACAACCTATCTTCTAAGGCCTTGGGTGAAATTTGGTTTCAAATTGCCTTGACTGTCTTGGATTTGTCTAGTTCCATGCTTCAATCAAAAGCATTGATGGTCTTAGCTATTCTCTTCTTTTTAATTGGTTTTGTCTCTCTTCTTGATAGACTTTATTTGTTTGCTAATTTTTTTGTATCAGTATTGGTGAGATTCATCCTACTTACCTCTAAGGTTGTCTTGTAACAGGTTTTGGTCCTTTTCCCTTGAATACCTTAGTCAAAACATGAGCATGTGATAAACATTAGAAGACATGGACAATGAAATCATAAGTAGATAGGCATGCAATAAGCATTAGAAAAGAACCATAAATCATGATGATGCATAAGAAAATAAGAGAAACAATAAGAAAATGATTTACATAAGTAGTAAGAATAATAATAATAATAAATTATGCAAGGACATAACAATAGCTAAGGAAGATGTTAATTCATGGTGTAAACTAACTTCTATCAAGTAGATTTGAAAATAAAAATATAACTAGAAAAAATACTTGGACCTGCAAAACAAAAAATTTAAAACAATAAAATTATTTGGGTGGTGTAAGATTGCTTAACCCTTGAGATGCTAGACTACATCGGATATCCTAGGTAATAATTTTTTACCATGGTTCTCAAAATTCAAGAATTGAAAGAGGTTGTGGTGGGAACCTTAATGAGCCCACTTCATCTTCACAAAGTTGTGTTTCATCCTCTAGTATTGTTCCATTCCATCAAACCAGGTATTCTTTATATTCCTCATTTTGAGTTCTTCTACCCAACTAATTTAAATTTAATTTATCTCATATTTAGGCCTCTTCAAGACTTGGTATCTCTAATTTTGTTCTTGTGACTTGATGATATATCTATTCTTGATCTACAACCCCAAGGTAATCATATAGATCAACCATGTTGAGCATTATTGAGATGTTCAAACCCTTGGGTAATTCAATCTCATAAGTACTCTTTGAAACTCTATGCAACACTCTACAAGGGCCAATATTCTTTAGTTTCTACTTTTATTATGTTTCCTTAGGGAAACTTTCATTTCTTATATGGACCATGATCAACTAACCCTTTGAGTAGGTATTCTTTATTCTATACTTTTCTATATTTTTATTATACTTTATTACTCATCTCTAGTTTTTACCTCACTTGTACATACACCTCCTCCTTCGTGTGTTGTGGAAAATCCTCTACATATGCTATATTGTGCTCTTCATTAGTCACCATAAATAAGTATACACCACCTTTTTGAGATTCCCCATATGTAATCCATAAAAGGGGTTTTACAAGTATACTAGTACACTAAATTAATGATCAAAATCTTAGCCTACACTAACATGGTGTCTCACTATGTTGCTTTGTATTATACTAAAATTTTGAGAGGATTTCCTAAACTCATTTTCATAAATTTTGTCTAACCATCTATTTATGGATGGTATGTAGACTTGTAATTTAGCTATATCCTTAACCTCTTCCAGAATGTATGCCAAAAATGACTCAATAACATAGTACCCCTATTTTAGGTGATACTCTATGGTAACCCATACATCCTCACAACTTTCTTAAAGAATAGGCTTGCAATCTTGGAAGTGTCATTTATCTTTTGGTAAGGTATAAAATGCCCCATTTTTAAAGACCAATAAACCACTAAAAATATTAAACCATTGGCCCACTGAGGCCATAATAGTCTAAGGAAAAAGTCCATGGAGGGTTACTCTTGGGGCTTCTCCATAATAGGTAAAAAATTGTACAAATTGGTATTCTAAGAAACACCTTATTTTATTTGATAATTCTATTTCTTAATAAATATTTTGATGTGACAATGTAGGTATGGTAAAAAATACCACTATTCCAACATGGCCAAATTTTTATTCATAGTGAAATGTCCTCCTAAGCCTCCACTATGTAATTCTATAATGAGATTTTCTCTCATAGAAATATATGGTATACACCATTTCCTACAAAAGTTCCTTTAAATGATATTTCAATAGAAACTTTCCAATCCATGGAAACTTCTAACCTCCATTAAATTTTGTAATAATAGTCATTCAATAATTCATTCTAACTTTATCTAGATCCATTCTTAATCCATGTGGAAATATCAAATCCTAAGTATATTGTTTCCTTTTTCATAGAACTACACTTCTTGAAGTTTATATGTAATTTTTCCTTATGCAACTATGCTAACACTTGTCACAAGTGTTCATGATGCTACTCCATAGTCTTGTTAAAAAATAAAATACCATCCAAATAAAAAACAACAAACTTACCTAAGAAAGGTTTCAAAGAAACATTCATTAGTCTCATAAAAGTAATCATCACATTCTAGTCAACCTAAAGGGCATGTCAGATCACTAATTTTAACTAAGATCAATCTTGTAAAATTAGCATTCCCCACTTAAATAAATCATTAGCTCATCCATGCATGGTAGTAGAAACCTAAATTTGATGATGATATTGTTGATGGTATGAGATTTTGTACACATCCTCCATTTCCCTCCCTTCCTTAGTGAAAGTATTTTAGATACAACAAGGATCATACTTTCTAGAATTATACCTTTATTTATCAACTCTTACACTTTAATATTTGATTCAAAACTCATGCTAAGACACATTTGTTGTGGTGGTCATAGAATTAAGTCTATACAACACAATTTTTTTTTGCAATAGTGTAAAACCATCTAGTATCTTATTGTCCATGATCTCCTCAAACTTCTTTAGAAATATCTTTCCCTTTGGTTCCTTTGAGTAGAAAAATTTACTACCTCTAATTTTTGTGTATGGTACAAACAATGCATAACACTCCTAAAACCATTTAACCCACTTCATAAGTTTCTTGGATCATAATACCATTATTTTTCCCTCTATGACATATTCAACAACTTTTAATGGATTCAACTTGAACTTTCTACCACCTGTTTTGATGGTGAACATATTATTTCTTCCATCATTGATGTCGTAAAAATCATACTACCAAGGCCTTCACAACAATACTTGGTAGGAATCTATAGGGATTACCACACACAACACTTCATCTACATATCCTCTAATATGAAAAGTAGCCAAAATTCTCTCTCATGGTCAAATTATTGACCCTTTTGTATCCATGAAGAATGACAATATTTATTATGAAGTACCATTTTTAGGTCTAACTTGTCTACCACCTTGGTAGACAACAATTTATTTGTGCTTCTTCAATCTACAATTATTTTACATCATTCCCCACATAACTTGCACCTTGTGTAGAAGACGATCTTTCTTGACCTTGGTTCTCCATGATCTTTAACAAGATTCAACAATGCCTTGCACAAAATTAAGTTATCTCCACCTTTTGGTTTCATGATCTTGTCTCACTTCTTGACTCCTCAATTCCTTGGGTAATATACACTCTCTTATCAACATGTCTATTTTCTTTTCTACTTCTAGACATTCAAATCTCTAGTGTCCTACCTCATTACATTTGAAGAAAGTACCACTAAAGTTCCTTTTGTAACCTCCTTCATGATTTCCTTCTCTTTTCTTCAAATTCTTCCCTTCTTTGGAGTTTTTTGTTACCACTCATTTTTTTGTTTTCCTTCTATGTATTCCTTCACTTTTTTTCTTGTTCATTCCATTACCACTCTTATCCTATGCTCTCCATTGCTTCCTAGATAAGTTATTATCTATCCTCAAAATAAGATAGTAGGTTCCTTCTATGGTCTAGATGGGAAATAAACATATTTCATCTTGTATCTTACTTCACAAACCATTCAAATAATAATACACCTTCTCCATGTTGTCCTCCATGTGACTTGCCTAGATGTTGAGTTTCTAAAACTCCCCAATATGTTACTTAATAGTCACTCTTTTCTACTCCATATTCTATAATTTGTTTGTAATTTCGTTGGCAATATATTAATGTAAATAATATTTAAGACCCTAGACAACCAACTATAAATATTTTCCAAATCCTAGGATTACTTATTAGAGCAATAACCCTAATGGTCATCTATGTTGAAATTACTCAAAGTCATAAGACAATATTAATTAGATTTGAATACTTTAATTAGAATTGACATAAATAATATTTATTCACTACCTTTAAAAATTAATAATCATAGTGGTTATCTAAAGCACATAAGTTTTGGAAAATTTATTATTTTAATCAGATTTGGTCAAACCCAAAATTTCTTTCACTATTTACCTATTAACATTTGAAACCCAATATTATATTTATATTTAAATATATTTACCTAAATTTATGCAAACCCCAAAATATTCCCTTCATGATTTATGCATTAATATTAATAACCCATATTAAAATTGGCTCATAAAGAGAAATAAACTATAGAAATTTACATATATTTAATAAGTTTGTAGTACATCAAATACATTTTAATAATATAAAAAATAACATGAAAATGGCACCATTGGGATACATGATAAGCTATAAATAATGCAGATTAACTATGCTACAATAATAAAAGTAGCAACAACAACTAGCTAGAACAATAGAAAATTGAAGATATGACACTTAATTCACCACAACTACACATTATACCATATAATGAGTTGAGATTTTTCAACCCTGAAAGATTTATTGTACCACTATATGAGATTAGTTTGTAATCATGGGAGCTCAGTTGTGACCTTCGAGTGAGATCATCTTGTCCCTTTTGTGCAAATTAGAGGGTTATCATCATCAAATCTAACTTTTTAAACACTTGTATTTAAAAAAACGTTAGCTAGCATTCAAATTGGAGAATAAAGTATATTCCTCATGGACAATGAATAATCTAGAAATACATCTCATTTGGTATATTTGAATGGTTTTGGGAACAAATCTATAGTCATTAGTCCTTGGCATCATTAGCATTAATGGTGTCTTTTGATTTGAGTGTGCAAGGTGAAGAAGAGCCTATGAAAACCGTTAAAATGGTAATAAACCCTCAACCGTCACATTGATGAAAATGGATATCTTCATCTTACAATGCCATGTATACATGTGAATTTGTGCCCTTGTTAGTTTAAATAATGTTTATGGGCAAGAAAACCCTTCTAGAGAAATTGTGGTAAATTTGGTATTAATGACACTTATGTGATGTGTTGGGAGTTAGGTGAGGTGAACAATATAAATAGTTAAGAATTTCAGGTTTGGGGGGACAGGTATACCATATGACATATAGGGGAGATAGGGGAAGGTGCGATGGTAGGAAAAAAATTGAAACTCCATAAGGAGAAAGGAAAGAGTGGGGTTTGGTAGAAAGATATTTTGAGATGAAAAAGTATAAAAACTTGACCAAATGCTTACACAAAAGTTTGGATACAAAAATTCTACACTTTAATACACAAAGATCAATCTTGAATGTAACATCCCGATATAATTAGATTAGGTTATTCATGTTAGGGTCAAACAAACAAGACAACAAAATGGTCTTCTCTTCCAAACAATCAAAGTATTTCTTAGAAGCTCAAGTTTCAAATCAATTGAAACATCTCTTACTAAATTTTCCTAAAATGGGTAACATTGCTCTTTAAGGAGGGCAACTGATCCAGGAAGACCTAAATGTCACTAGAATATTCCATAAATATCAAGTGTTGCTCAATGGCCTTCACATTTTTATCAACAAGAACATCATCATAGTTAACACCTATGTTCCAAGCCACAAGTCATAATTCTATGCTATCATTACTACATGACTTGGCTTGTTAGTTGCAGTTGTGAGTAATTGCAACAATTGAAAACAAAATATGAACTATCATGATCCTAACTGATACTTCACTTGATTCCTCCCTCTTTGTATATTAATGTACATGGGACCTTTCTTTGTAGGACGATGATTAGATGAAAGATGAACATCACAAATCTTGTATAGAACTAGCATAATACAAATTTGTTATTACAATTCTAATATGGCTATCAATTGTCTTCTTTGTTTTCCTATATTCAAATGTTATTTACATATTTAAATCTTTGTCATAAAGAATAACCCTTCCACACACATATAACCTAATTGAATCTCTCAATTGAGTTATCTCTTTGGTTCTACTTTGTATTTCAAATTAGAATGTGAGATGCCATATGTCCATATTTCATAATGAAAGTACATCCTAGGATGATGTCCTCCAATACACAATCCTAAACACACAACTTGAGACCAATAGCTAGTTCTAAAAGAGACCCCTTTATAACATAACATATATGTTAAAATCATACATTGAACAACATCCACAAAAAATATAAAACATAAAGACAAATGGTTGAAATACAATTTTGTCTTAGATATAATAAATAAATTTACATGAATCACAAATTTCTTTAAAATGATAATGAGTAAAAATATTTTAATATTAAAAAATATATTTCATAATTAGTATAACATTTTGAGAACCAATTAAACAAACCTTTAAATAAAAATATGTAAGAAAGCTTCACATCAAATATTCAAGATAATATTAAAGTATTTCTTACTTTAATAAAATTAGTATATTTGATTTTTTTAGTTTATGGTAATGAGTGATATATTTATAAAAATAATTGTGTGAATTTGTATTAAATTGAATTATATATCATCACTTTTTATTTATTATAAATGTTGTTGTCACGGGGCTAGACTAGTTGAACTTTTTTTCTTCAAAATATCCAACCTCCATGCGGCACTGATAGACCATACTCACAGCGCCTTTAGACAAGCCCTTTCTTGTTTTTTAGGTATCAAAGGAGCCATAGTTCCATTTTTTATGGATCTAGTACCCACTTCGTGGTATCCCAAGAGCTACACACTAGCTTTGATACCAACTTCATTGGGTATTAGAGGAGTTCCTAACCCAACCTTACGACTTTGATACCAACTTTCACAGGGCTAGACTAGCTAAACTTTTTTTTTTCTTCAAAATATCCAACCCCCATGTGACACTGATAGACCATACTCACAACTCCTATGGAAAAACCACAATTAATTATCCATAATTATTTTTTACTTATCATAAACATTTATTTTACGTAGTTGAATAAGCATACATATATCTAAATTATAAGTCATCCTTCAATTAAGTTGTCATGAGTGGCTAAAAATACATCTAAACCAAAAGTTGTCTTTAAGCTAAGCAACCATGAGTAAGGGGAATTGTATCAATATCACTTAGGGGTCAAACTTTTAGATAAACTGCCATGAATAAAGGAAACCAATACTTATAGAACCATCAAAAGGTTAAACCCTAACCCAATCACACCTCTTAAATTTTCATGAATGACATAATAAAAAATGTACTATCATTCTTAATAATAATGAGTATAACAAATAAATGAAAAATACAAAAAGATTATTAAATTGTGTATTGTTTTTTGGCTCATAATTTTCTTTGACTAAGTGGCCATTGTGTTGGATCTCAACAAGCTTATTAATTAGGTTCTCATCTTCCAAATGTGATAAAGACTCTTAGTGTTGTGGTTCTAAGCCTCTAGGTACCAAAAACAATGCTACCCATATAAAATACTCTTAGTCTTTTCAGCAGCCCTTCTACTTCCTCTCATGGGTGTGGAACTACTAGGTGGTCTAATTCTAGTAAAGTTCCTCACTTGGATCTAGTTATCTCCCCAGTCTCTGCTCAACTAACATTGCAAGATACTCCCGAAGAGTTGAGAGCTCTCATTGGTTGGGAGCCTACTGATTATTCTACCTCTGAAGATGTTTGGGGAAAGTTTGATATAAAGACCCACCTTCTATTGGGATTGCTTTAGTTGCTTGATGTTGTTTGACCTTGTTTTCATCTTTGGATTGGATGTCCCTTAAATTTTAAGAGTATTGAACTATACTTTTATATCACACATCCATTTTTAAAAATTATGTACTATTATCTTAGTTTAATGTAAAATTAATCTGAACTTATTGATTAAAAGATACACAAGACTCCAAGACTTAAAAGACCACCAATTAAACATCTTTCTTTATTTAGTACTACTTCATGAAGACATTTAAAATCAATACTAATAACCTGTAGGGGTTCTATGCTCGCCCACTTTATTTCTCAGGCTATAAAACCAATCCTTATTGTTGACTACAGATCAACTGAAAATTTTATCACCATGGTGTGCCGGTAGATCTGACCCGGATGCACAATCACAGATGGAAAATTTGGCTGATTTACAGAATTTGGAAATGCTTGAGTCTCAAAGCAGAATGAAGAATGTGGTTTGTATACCACACCTCCTTTGCCCACCGTGTTGAGATAATTACTAGTGTAGAACTGCAAGCCTGGTGCATTTGTCCACACTTCAAGCACTCTTGAACTCCATGGATCCTTGGCTCTTGCAGCAACTCTTAACCCCTTCCTTGACTTGGGGCCATCAAGAACATAATTGTGATTAAACCCAGGGGGAACCTTATTAATTCCGCTCTTGATGATAGTCTCTTTAGTAAAGTCCACAGGAATTCCTTTTACAGGTAGGATCTGGCCTGTAGGAATGAAGGCACTGTCTGTGGGAGTATAACGTGAAGCCCATATTTTTACAGAATGGTCAAGTATGTCCCTTCCACTGTCTTGCCCTGCAAGGTTCCAGTAAGCATGATTGATCAGGTTTACAGGAGTGGCCTTGTTCCTTGGTATTGCCTCCATCTCTAGTCTCAACTCCATATCATTGCTTATAGTATATGTGGCAAACACATCTAGATCACCAGGATATCCTGTTGCAGCAACGAAGACAATGACCACATTAGAAACACCCCTGTTTGCAATGAGGAGTAAATTTATAAGAATGCATGCTTTAGCAACCCGCTACTCCTTACTGATAAGTAAATTTAAAGTAATTCCCAGATTAAAATCCCACGGGCTTTTGCTTCCCGGTAGATCTACCAGGGGACTTATCACCATGAGAGCGGAGCAAAGACATTTCAAATGTCATCAAGTTAGTGCGATCCAAATCTTGGATGGTTGTTCAATGTTGAATTTAATCACAGAGCTTTTCTAGAAGCCTTTTTTTTTTGTCAAATCTGATAGATTTTATTGTAAAAATAAACACCCATATCAACCATCCAAGCTCTCCTACTCCTATTGACCAATTTGACCTAAATAAGCAGATATTCCATTCTTACCTTCTTCACCATCAAAGCTGTGATAAGCAAACTTAATAGATGGTCTGCTTCCCCCCTTTATTTTCTTCACTTTCCACAACACATTGTCAAAGCCTCTCTTTCCTCCTGCATTATATGACCTCTGTTAGAGTGCATTGCAAAAAATGACCACATCTCTGCACTTTTTAGATAGTTGAAGAAAATTTTAATCTATAAATTTCAATGTCTAGGGGCATCTTTAATCAAATTAGGAAAAGAACTAGACAAAGCAGAGCCGGGCAGAGAAGGCATTTACCATGAAGTGAATTATTCCCATCATTGGCAAACAAATGATATGTCTTCCCATCAAGGGTGAACTGTGCATTCTTAATCCTGTTGGCTACCCGGCCTACAGTGGCACCAAAGTAAGGCCTACCGGAGCTCGTATTCTGCACAGAAGTACAACCATATGATAAACCTGTACATGTACAGATCCATGACTGCAATAAATTAAAATGCCAAAAAATATAAACTTACCATATATGAGGCCAGAGAATCATATCCAAGAAGTATATCTGCTAGATGCCCTGCAAATAGATGTAAAGTAAGATGATCAGGTACATTTCTGCAAGCAATGCAATGAAAAGAAAAAAGAGCCAAAATAAATGCAATGCTTAGGAAGTTAAAAATACCATTTTTATCAGGGGTCTTGGTGGAAACCAGAGTAGCTCCCCAGTTGGTAAGGTTGATGTGCAGATTGCCCTTGTGTAAATCAAAGAAACCTGCTTGCTTTCTGTCTTTGGTGGGCTTTCCTCCAAGTTTTCCATCCAAACCTTCACATTTGCAGAGACTAAGAAAGAGGACTGCAAAACACAATACCAAAAAGCTACAGAAGCCCTTCTTTGCCATGATGAATGGCCAGATTAACAGTGTAAAACATTGATGCAAAATGAAGGATTTATCAAGGGAGTTTCACATTGTAGTTCCATTGAATAATTAAATGGATTCAAACAAGATAAGGTGTTGACCAAGAAGAAACGTGGTGTGACTACCTACATAGAAGACCAAAAGACCTGCAACAAAAAAATTATCTTATTTTGTATTATGGCTCGCCTTTCCTGTAAGATATCGAGAAAAAACATATATTAGTCCCTAAAATAACAAATTTAAGTCGAAGATTCAATGTAGCTACTTAAACAATAAAACCTAGCCATGTTAACAAAGTCAATGTGTCGAAAAGATCATTATTTCTTATTTTATATCCATATAACAGTTGCTTCTCTTCAAGATTTGATTGATCATCCATGGTTCAAATTTGAACGCCTCATCTCCCAGCTGTAGGTAAGGTTTATTAATTGTAAAACTGCTGTATAAATTAATTAAACACTCATGTTTATCACCAATAAAGTATTAGTAGTTTCTGGTATGCAGATTTTTGACTTCTGGCTGTAATGTGGACGCCACATGCTGGTTATTCTGGTTATTCTGTTTTCTATATCAAAAACTGTCAAAAGCCTTCATTCTTGGTTACCCAAGAATTTGTATTACATTTTGGCATGCAGATTGATATATTTTGCTCTGCAATGGAACGCTTGACATTTTTTAAATGGCCGTGATATTGTTAATGGTATATTTATTTGCATAAGTCTGTTTACAGTATTTTGTGAGCAACTTTATTTTACATGGTTGAATCCTGATAGCAATATCATAATTTGACACGCTGTGGAAAAATACCTCCTACTTATCAATTGATGAACTAAAGGGGCTCTATTATGAATGGTTCA
>VDFB02280239.1:0-40995 GCA_007258455.2 Sequoia sempervirens | reverse complement strand
AATGCTAAAGATAGAGTTGGAGCAAACAAAGGTACAACACACAAAGGTTGATGAAGAATCCAACAAGTTGATTGAGTTAATGTAGGCTCAAGATTTTCTTCAAAAAAAAATAGGGGGCTGTTTTGAAGGACAATCCAAGAAGGTTGTTGAATCTAAAGAAAAATATAAGACCTTCTCAAAGCAAGGTGAAGAAGATTGGATAAGTGTTGATCCTAAAAGAAGACTGAATACTAGGCACTTCTATGCATTTAATGGTTATTGTTTTCGATGTAACAAATTTGGGCACAAGGCCTTAAATTGTAAAAATAAAGTGAAAAATATTCCTAGCTACCTTAGGAGAGATTATAATCCTTTCACACCATTAATGGACTATAATAGTCTATGCTACAATTGTAATAATCTTGGGCACAAAGCACAAGCTTGTAGGACAATTTCTAATGATTCTCCAAAGCAAAACAAGAAAGAAGATAAGTCCATTAAAAGGAAAGAAATGCCTATCAAAGTATGGAGGAAAAAGGAGAAATCAATGTTCATTCAAACCGCCTTACATGTTGAAAGTAAGAAGGATAGATGGTACATTGATAGTGGGTGCTCAAAGCACATGACAGGTGACAAGAGCAAATTTATCTCCCTTGAACCTACTGATGAAGGAACAGTAAGATTTGGTGATAATACAAAAAAACAAATAAAAGGAAAAGGAACACTTAGTCTAGATAATGGGAAAACAAAAACAGAAAATGTTTTGTATGTTAAGGGCCTAAAATAAAATCTTCTAAGTGTTAGTCAACTTTGTGATCAAGGGCATAGCATCACATTTCTTTCTAATACATGTGATATCAAGAAAGATGGAAAGCTGGTTGCTCAAGCTGAAAGGAAACATAATTTGTATGTCTTAAAGGAGATAAGTTGTGAGAGTTGCAACTTAGTACAAGAGGATGAAAGTTGGTTATGGCACAAGAGGCTAGGCCATCTCAACTTTGATAATATTGTCAAAGTCAGCAAATCAAATGTTGTGAGAGATATGCCAAGGATAACAAAACCTTCTAATATCATTTGTAGAGAGTGTCAACTTGGAAAGCAAACAAGGTCAAGCTTTAAGTCTAAGGAGCATTCTTCATCAAAGCCATTAGAACTCATACATACAGATCTTTGTGGGCCAACAAAATCCAAGAGCATGAATGGAGAAAGATATTTTATGTTGTTGATTGATGACTTCTCAAGAATGACTTGGGTTGCATTTTTGAAAGAAAAATCTGAAGCTTTTGATAAATTCAAAGCTTTCAAAGAGCTGGTTGAAAATGAAGCAAACAACAAGATAAAATGTCTTATATCAGATCGAGGAGGAGAATTCACATCAAAGGAATTTGAAAATTTCTGCATAGAGCATGGAATTAAAAGGCAATTTTCTGCAGCAAGAACCCCTCAACAAAATGGGGTTGTAGAAAGAAAAAATAGGACGGTTCAAGAAATGGCAAGGGCAATGCTAAATGAAACCAAGATAGCAGATTCCTTTTGGAAGGAAGCAATTCATACAGCAGTTTACATCTTGAATCGTGCACAAATAAGAGTGAACAATGAGAAGACACCATATGAACTTTGGAAAGGTAGACCAACAACTGTCAAGTACTTCAAAATTTTTGGAAGCACTTGCTACATTAGAAGAGATGAAGAAGATTTGAGCAAATTTGACACAAGAGCAGATGAGGGAATCTTTCTTGGCTACTCATCAAAAAGTAAGGCATATAAATGCTACAACAAAAGAACTCACAAAATTGTTGAAAGTGCTAATGTAAGAATTGATGAAGGAAAGCAATTCAAAGAAGTTGGACAAAGTGATCACCATGTTCAAACTATGAATGATGAAGACAAAGAGGATGAGGACTCCCAAGAGGAAGAAAAGGAGGAAGAGGCAAAGGAAGGAGAATCTTCACAAAAGACTCCCATGAAGACACCAAAGACACCTTCCAAGTTTGTTCAAAAGAACCATCCTGAAGATTTGATTCTTCAAGATAGATGTAGATCTACAAGGAAAATGGTGAATTACAATGAAGATTGTCATGCAACATTCCTATCTCAAGTTGAGCCCAAAACTTTTGAAGAAGCAAGCAAAGACAAATGTTGGATTGGTGCAATGAATGAAGAATTGGATCAAATAGAGAAAAATGAAACTTGGGAACTTGTCCCAAGACCAAAAGATAAGAATGTAATTGGCACAAAATGGGTTTTTAGAAACAAATTAAATGAAGATGGTCAAGTCACAAGGAACAAAGCAAGGTTAGTGTGCAAGGGCTATGCACAAGTTGAAGGAGTAGATTTTGAGGAAACATTCGCACCAGTTGCAAGGATTGAAGCAATTAGAATGTTTTTATCCTATGCAAGTCACAAGAAGTTTAAGGTGTATCAAATGGACGTCAAATCTGCTTTTCTTAATGGAGATCTAGAGGAGGAAGTTTATATTGAACAACCCGAAGGCTTCCTATTATCAGAAGACAAGGATTATGTGTGCAAGTTAAAGAAAGCTCTCTATGGGCTTAAACAAGCTCCTAGAGCTTGGTATTCTAGACTTGACAAGTATCTCAAAGAGCAAGGTTTCAAAAGAGGAGATGTAGATAGCAATCTATACATCAAAGAAGAGGATGGACATTTATTGATTGTGGTGGTGTATGTAGATGACATCATTTTTGGTGGAGACAAGGACAAAATGTGCAAAGAATTTTCATCATGTATGCAAAAAGAATTTGAGATGTCGATGTTGGGAGAATTATCTTTCTTCCTTGGGCTGCAAATTTCACAATCAAGCAAAGGTATTTTCATCTCCCAAGCCAAATATGTGAAAGAAATGTTAAAAAGGTTTAGGATGGAAGATTGCAATCCTGTTAGCACTCCTATGGTTACAGGTTGTAAGCTAAGCAAAGATGATGAATCCCAAGAAGTGAATCAAACACTTTATAGATCAATGATTAGAAGTTTGTTGTATTTAACTTCTACAAGACCAGACATAATGCAAGTTGTTGGAGTTGTGGCAAGATTTCAAGCAGCACCAAAAGAAACACATGTTCATGCAGTAAAGCGTATATTCAAGTATTTGAAAGGCACAATGGAATATGGTCTATGGTACCCTAATAGCAATGATTTCACTCTTGAAGCATTCACAGATGCTGATTGGGCTGTCAATGTGGATGATAGAAAAAGTACAAGTGGAGGAGCCTTTTTTCTTGGAAGAAATCTCGTGTCTTGGATGAGCAAAAAACAAGAATCGGTCTCTCTATCTACAGCAGAAGCTGAATATATTGCAGCAGTAGCATGTTGCACTCAACTTTTGTGGATGAGGCAAACTTTAAGAGACATCAAGGTGGAGTATGATCATCCTTGCACTATCTATTGTGACAACACTAGTGCAATCAACATCTCCAAGAATCCAGTAATGCACTCAAGAACCAAGCATATCCCTATTAAATATCATTTTTTAAGGGAGCAAGTAGTAGAAGGACAAGTATGTTTGGAATATATAACTACAAAAGAGCAAATTGCTGATATATTTACCAAACCACTACCAAGGGATGCATTTGAGTATCTAAGGGACAAATTGGGAGTTGTCCCACATCCATCAAACTAATTGATGGAAGCATACATTCAGGGGGAGCTATGCACAATATCTTGTAGCTTCATGAAACACAAAAATATATATATTGTTAAAAGATCCCTTGCCATTGATGTCAAAGGGGGAGAAATTGAAGTCAGGGGGAGCAATAAGAAGAAGATCAAAAGTTTCTTTGAAGAGGATTTCCATCAATGACAAAGGGGGAGATTGTTAGACGAATTGTCATTGATGTCAAAGTTAACTCAGGTTACCATAATCAGAAATGGTAATTATTATCTTCAGAAATGGAACTTAGGTTGCTATAATCAGAAATGGCAATTATTATCTTCAGAAATGGCTATTTGTTAATAATACAAAACAATGTGTATTTATTAATGAATACGGCTAGTCACAAAATCAACTTGTCTTACTCAAAAATGCGAACATATGCCTCTTCCATAAACAAATCCAGCATATAACTTACAAATCTCCTTAAACTGATTGTTGCGAAAAGGTGTGATGTATTATCTAAGACGTGTTTTGATAAACACGTACTTCTGTGTAATGCGGCTTTCAAGGGACGTGTTAAGAATTAAAATGTAGATCGAATATCTTTTGTTAAGAAAAGGGACGAGTTACTTCCACAAAGACGTGGCTTGTCAAAGATGTGGATGTTCAAAGACGTGGTTGTTCCAATACTAAAAGTAATTACAATATGCTTATTGAAAGGATGGATTCAAGAAGTATGTCGACTTATCTCATAATAAAGAGACACGACTGTAGGTAGTGACGTCTCTTAATCTAATATTTGTGAAATAAGTGCAATTCCCTTAAAGAATGCGATTTATGTTAATGAACAGATTTAGTTAAAAACCAAGATGTATTCAAGTCTGAGTGAACAAAAATAATAATTAAATCTGTAAAAACTGTTTTGGAAAGGCACATCTAAAAGGGTGTGACTGAAGGATAAAGAGGCAAGTGTTGTAATCATCAATGGTTGCAATCTTTTGTCAATCTATATATTGTCATACTATTCAAAGCTGATGGTGTGGTTGTTATAGGATAAGCAGTTCAGTCTAAAGACCCATCTCCTTGTGTGGGCTTAGGGTGATATCATTTATCACATAGAGCAGATTGGAGAGCTGGGAATGTGCAGATCAGATTGAAGGCTGTCATACATCCATCAAGACAAGGTTTTGTGCCTTGCACTAGGGGTTGGTGCTCCTTGTAGGTAGGAGCCTACTAAATTTGTAAAGGTCTAGGTGTTCCTTGTAGGTTACACTCTACTAAATCATCCTTTTGTAAATCTGTAGGTTGGTGCCTACTTTGAAAAAATATTATTTCAATAAAGTTGTGTCAACTTGGGGAAATTGATTCATATCAAAAAGTTGATTGTAATAAGTTTGAAAAAGATTAAGAAATAAAAGTTTGTGATTGATTTACTGATTCACCCCCCCTCTCAGTAAATCTTTTGTGCTCTTCACTTTTGACATATTGAAATGACTCTTTCTCCATGTTCGGCCAATAATACCCCAATCGTAATAATTTCTTAGCTAAGGTTAAGCCACTTGAATGTGTGCCATAGATACCTTTGTGAACCTCTTGTAAAGCAATTTCGGCTTTGTTACATTTTAGACACTGAAGAACAGTAGCATCCAAACCTCGTCTATAAAGTACATCAACTATTAGGGTGTGGTGAGCTGCTTGTCGAATGCCGTTTCATTTTTGGTTTTGAGATAAGGTAATTGGAAGGGTATTGTCTTGTAGGTCAGTATGGATTTCTCCATAGAGGGAAATTTGAGGGTCGACAATATGGAATATCACTTGGGATTCTGGATCTTCATAGGATGGGTTGGACACTTGTTCAACCATGAATTCATAATGTCTTTGTTGTTCAGGTATTTGCAAGAGAGAAGCAATTCATAATGTCTTTTTTGTTCATGTATCTACAAGAGAGAAGCAATGGTGGCCATTGCATCTACAACTTTGTTTTCTATTCTGGGAACTTGTGCAAACTTGATCTCAGCAAATTACTTTTTGAAATCATCCACCATCCTCTTGTAGGGCAGCAACTTGTCATCCTTTGTTTGATAATCATCGTTGACTTGGTTAATGACCAGTTGTGAGTCACCATAGACTAGCAATTCTGTGATTTTCCATTCAACAACTATATTGATTCCAATGATCAATGCTTCATATTTAGTTGTGTTGTTGGTGTAGGGAAACATTAATCTGTAGGATTTTGGAATTGTGTATCCTTGCTGTAAAACAAACAATATTCCTATGCCTGATCCATGTTGTGTATAAGAGCCATCAAAGTATTGCAGCCACTGTTGTGTAGATATGGTTAGGACATCATTATCAGGGAATTTAATGTTCATTGGATTGTTATCTGACAATGGTGCTTAAGCTAGTTGATCAGCTATGGCTTGACCTTTAATTTCTTTCCTATCCACATACTAGATGTTGAACTCACTCAATACCATGACCCACTTGGCTAACCTCCCTATTAAAGTAGCTTTGCTGAGTAAGTACTTTAATGGATCAATTTTGGCAATGCGTTTGATGGTGTGAGTCAGCATGTAGTGCCTTAATTGTTGTGTAGAAAATACAACCGCTAAGCAAGCTTTCTTAATAAAGGTGTAGTTGATCTCATAACCATTTAGGGTCCTGTTGATATAATAAATGGCTCTTTCTTTTCCTGTAGAATCTTCTTGTGCTAATAAAGCTCCCAAAGATATCTTAGTTGTTGCAATGTATAGTAATAATGGTTTTCCCTTGACTGGTGGTATCAACACAGGCGATGTCATCGCAGTAATCGCTTTTGTAGTGCCCCTCCATTGTGACCTTTCCGGATTTTGTGTAAGTGTTTAATTGTGTTATTGTTGTTTTGTGTGTGATTAGTTTATGTAGTTAACATAATATTTGATGGAATTTGTACTCAATTAATTAAAATAGCATTGAGTAAATAAAACTAGAAATAAAGATGAAAATTAAATAAATTAGTTTTATAAAATATTAAGTAAAGAGTTATTAATAAATGAATAAACTAATTGTTTTGTAAAAAGTATTCTTTAATGATATTCGATAATAATTAATAATTTATTAAGTTGTTCAAAGATAATTATTATAATAAGGAATGTAAATGGTTAGGAAGTTGAAGTGTCTTAAAACAAGAAAAGGCTGGAAAAAGATGGTATAGGCTTTATCTTCCTTTGTCTCATCACCTTCTTGGTAGAGTTTTCAATCATTGAAACTCATAAATTAGGAGGGAAGAGACAACTCAGGGGAGGAGGAGGGGAATGTTAAAAGATGCGTGCTATAGGGAACATAGGATGGACTGCACAAACCTTTGATACAGGAGGATGTTTTGAATGCACTTTATCAGATAAGTACACCCATCACCTGTTTATATTTTCTTTGTGTTGCTAGTATTTGTGTAAGTAAATGTGGTTAAATAATTATACACGGATTTAGGATTGGGAAAATGCATATTTTGGCCCAAAAGGGAATGTTGAATTCTTCAAATTGAGTGAATGATGCGTCTTTACTGCTTCTGATCTCAAATGTTAGAGTTTTACTTGTTCTTCGTTCGGCACCTTGTAAGTTATACACTATTTCGGGCATATATTCAATATGAAATCCTTGTCAATGCCTATCGGCAGAAGGAACACTTGGATCTCACAACAATGTTCATCTTTCTCCATTAATCTGCATTCAAAGATTAAATAGATTCCCATGCATAATAGATTATTCGACAAACAGGTTATGTACAGTCGGATTCTATGGCCATGTGTTAGATAAGGCAGGAGGAATTTGGCTAGATAACATAGAAATTCATAGCCTCTTTATATTGTAACTAATAGACATTATTTGAAAAATTGTTACATGCATTATTCTGGCATAAACTAAAATCATTATAGTTCGTGGCTTCATCTCTCATCAATTAGATGCGTCGCCTGGTATACATACTTCCTTATTTTGTTGCATGCTATTTCTTAATTCTCAATTCTAGGCATAGGCAGGGAGACGCTAACTAGGATTATGGTATTGAGAAGAGATCGGCTTTAGGAAACATATGGGATAAAATACTCAAACCACATATTAGATACCTTCATATATCAGATAGCAACAGAATGAATATAAACTTCAAACTGATATTCCATTAGCAACCTGTCTCAGTAGAAACACTCGAACATAGAAGACAGAGGAGGTAAAAATAGTCTCCCAGTTTCGTGGGAAACCTGCCACATCTATTGTACTTGAAAATAGAATGTTGTAGAGTTTTAAATAATCTCTCTGTGTTTTCTGTGTCAACCAGTCTCATCCGTGCACTGGGACATAATAGGAAGTTTAAAGGTTTAAATAACCTGCTTGATTCTCTTGTCAATCTATCGTAGTTGTAACACTTGAAATAAGGATAATAATGCAAGTAGATGGCGATATTTCGAAATTCCAATATTCACTCTCTAATATAATTGGCAACCTGCGAAGAGAGGGACTAGCATTTTGCTACGAGTGCCTGAGCACAAGTCTTCATCCTCGCAGCGGTGGGAAAAAGAGAAGGAGAAAGGTGAGGTGCTAATACGCGACTTACGAGTAAGAGAATTAATGTACAACTTTTTCTTTTTTGAATTTGATGCAATTGCATCTACAGTAGCTGTAAAAATTCCTTCAACCGTTAATTACGGCATGCGTTTGATTGTTCTATCTGAAAGGGCTTAGTGATAATTTTAAAATGGTATTCATAACATTAGAAAACTTTCAATAGTCATAACAATATAAAATAGAAAACATGGAAAGTTAAAATAAACTCAAATGGTGGATAAAGAATAAAGTAGAAGCCTCTCATGAGAGAGAAGATCACATTACTTTAAAATAAGAATAATACTAGCGCTTGCACCTTAGCAAGGCGCAATGGTTACGCCGATAGGAGGGTATACTATGGTAGTGTATTCAGAGGGCAGAGAGGGGGAGAATGCATGGGGAAAGTGCAATCTGGTTTTTTGCAAGAGTAATTATTCATAGGGAATGTGAATGGGTGGCGGGATGCAAGTAGAGTTGAATATGCCAAGTGGATGAACAACACAATATATTATCTTAAATGGTTGAAGTGGTGGAACATTGTAGCTCAACTGTAGCAAGTACATTTGTTGGTAGTTCATGGTATATAAAATGTGCGCTATGAAAAGTCAAAAAATTGGTCAGCAATTTTGCATTAGAACTTTTTTTCGAACAAAATACAGTACAATTGTTGGTGTTTGATGGTGAGGGGCTAGGTGTTTGATGGTGAGGGGCTATGATATATGCCATTTGGCTTCAAGGCCTGGAAAGCAAAAGAAATGCTAACCCTAACCCTAATTTTGATGCAAAACCTACCCCTCATCCTAATGTTAACCATATTTCTAACCCTAACTGTATCTCTTAACCCTAACCATAAGCTTAACTATATCTCTATCCCTAATCCTAACCTAAACCCTAAACCTAACTATATATTTTTATCGTTGAGAACATTTAACCATATCTCTTAATCTTAACACTAACCCTATTCCTAAGTCATTGTCTATCCCTAAACCTAACCACATAATGATATTAAACCTAACTATATCTCTAACCCAAATCCTAACCATAAGCATAACCATAACCATGATGTAAAGCATAACCCTAAACCTACAATTGATCTTAAATCCAATTGTAACCCTAACCCTGATCCTAACTCTAACCCTAATTTTAAGCTAATCTTCACTCTAACCCTAATCCTAATTTTTGATGCTAGCCGTAACCTCGATCTTGATTTTAACCCTAACCCTAATCCTATTCTTAACTAAATTTCTAATCCCCTAAACCTAATGATATTTCTAACTCAAAACCTAACCCTAAGTATGACCATAACAACTATACAAACCCTAACCCTCACCTTATTCATAAACCTAACCTTGACCTGAAACCCAATTCTAACCCTAATCTTGAGCAAATCTTGATGCTATCCCTAACCCTAATTTTGATGCTATCTCTAAGCCTCATCCTAAAGCCAACAGAAACCCTACTCTTAACTAAATCTCAACCCTAACCCTAATTGTAACTATATATCTAGCATTAACCTTAACCTTACCTATAACCCTAAACATTTCTCTTAACCCTAACCCTAACCCTAACCTTGATAAGCTTAACCCCAACTATTACCCTAACCCTAACTATATCTCTTAACCCTAAATGTGACCCTAACCCCTTTTGTAACTCTAATCTTAATGCTAAACCTAACCCTAATCCTAAACTATTCTTCATGCTAACCCTAACCCTAATTTTGATGCAAACCCTAATCCTCATCCTAATGTTAACCATATTTCTAACCCTAACTCTATCTCTTAACCCTAACCATAAGCTTAACTATATCTCTAGCCCTAACCCTAACTAAACCCTAAACCTAACTATATCTCTTAACCCCATCCTAACCATAATCATAATTCTAAACTTGACCGAGAATAAAACTATAACCCTAATCCTGTTAACCTTAACCCCAATTATTACCTCAACCCCAACTATATCTATTAACCCTAAACTTGACAACAAACCTAAATGTAAACCTAATCCTAATGCTAACCCTAACCCTAAGTTTGATGCTAGTAACCCCAATTATTACCCCAACCCTAACTATATCTATTAACCCTAAACTTGACAGCAAACCTAAATGCAACCCTAATCCTAATGCTAACCCTAACCCTAAGTTTGATGCTCTCTCTCTCTCTATATATATATATATATCCATGCTAGAGATATAGTTAGGGTTAGGGTAAAGAGATATATCTTTGAATTATTGATTTGATTTTTGATTTTTTTCTTTGATCATTCAATTTATCATGGTAAACATTTTTATTTGATCTTTTTGATTTAGTTTTATCTTTGGATTATTTATTTGATCTTTTAGTTTATCTATGATACAATTTTTTAATTCTTAGTAATTTATATTTTATTGTTTTTTGATCATATCTCTTTCATTTATTTATTTGATCTTTCAAGTTATTTATTTTTTATGTATTTTATTTTTTATTTTATCTATGATAAATATTTTAAAATAGATTTATCATTTTGATTTTTTAATTTATCTATGACAAATATTTTAAAATATTGTGATGTATCATTTTGATTTTAAAATCAAATCCCTTTGATTTTTCTTTGTGATTTTTCTGATATTTGATCAAATTTCTTTGTTTCTGATTTCTCTCAAATTTCTTAGATTTTGATTTCTCTTTGTGATTTATCTTTGATTTTGAATCTCCAACAATTCACAAAATGATTTAATTCTTTAAAATAAACTTCAATTAATTAAAAGAATACTTATACAACTACCACCTATCATTAGGAATAATTGCTCAATAATTAAGTTTGATTGTAGAAAGGTTGTATTAATCATTTCATTCTGTCTACATTAACTAATAATATAAGAACCTACCAAAATTAAAATGTATATACATCACCCTCAACTTTGAAATTGTTCAAAACATGCACAATTTGTTAGGACAAAAGTATTAGAAATGGAATTGTTTTTGCTAGCTACAAATCAAAGTGAATGAAATAACTACCCAATTGACTATCCACGCTTCTTCGCTGCACCCATTGGTTTCTAGTTTAAATTTTAATCTATGATGTCCTTTTTTCCTAGTATCTAACTATATATAAAAAGTAACATATTATTAATGAGGTGGTTACTTAATCGATATGTTTTCCTATGGTTTCCTATTCAAATCTTGGAAATGCTTAACCTTTAAGTAGAGTTTTGCTCTCTTAAAACAAGCATTCATTCTTGAGGGATACTTTTGGGTTTTTAAAAGATACTACTGAAATGTTCTGTGTGATGGTAATTGCTGATTGACATGTTTGGCGCTTGATTGTTTTAGGTGAAGTGCTTAAAGCAGAATTTCACACATCTCAGATAAGCATTACAAGAAAGATTGAGCTCTTCTACAAATTATAAACAACTGGGTAATTTTGTTTCCAGATATCTTATTCAGATTTAGTTTTACTCCCCAGGGTCTTCTCACTGTTCAACCAGTGATTAAATTGGCTTTTTCACCTACCAAAACTTGTATTTGTTTGAAAGTTTCTAAAGTCTCTTTAATAGATTACATGTTCCTCCACCCAACGGTAGCCAATCCTCCTCAATTTAATGGAAATGGATACCCATGACTAAATCTTACTTGGCCAACAACCATTATGCAAACATTTATGAAGGTCCATACCTTGGTCCACGTCATTGCAGGCAATGCTAAGCCTTCCATACTTCGTAATTAATGTGTCTCTATTCTCTTCTTTCTTGCATTGATCCCCCTCATGCTATATTTAATTCAGACGTCCTCTCAAGTTATTGTTTTATTTGACCATATGATGGCCAACAGTAGACAATTTTGACAGGGATGTGACAATATGCTGAAAGATCTTATGCACTTATCCATAAGTGCAAAGAAATGCGATTAATTTAGTTTTTTTACAATTTATGTTAAAAACCCCAAGATTTAACTGAAGGACATATTTTAGAGAGATAGAATTTTTTTTTGGTTCTAAGGTTTAGTTTTATTTTCCATTATAAGAGACATGGACCCGTTCTAATTTGAATAAAGGTTTATCCTTAACACTATATTTAATTTTGTGTTTATTAAATGGTAAATTAAAATGCTTACAAATACATGAAAATATAAGAGCATTTTCTTTTTGGAGTGTAAGAAAGAACTCAGACATATTAGGGTAAATGCTTTGTGGCTTCAATAACATCTACACAATGCATAAAAAAACTGAACAAAAACAATAATATTCTACTATGTGTAGCATTTCAAAATCATAACCCTCCATTTTGATGGATAGGAGTACCTCACAAAATCGCATCAGAGCAAATGGAAGACCTCCAAAAAAGCGATCAAGAGCTTCCTCAAGCCTGGAAATTAGATCTGGATATTCCCCCCCTGCAATAAATTTATCAATTGCATCATCATGAATAGCTGAGGTGTAACCTCATTATACATGGTATCACTGCTAGATACTGTTAGAAGGTAGGGCTACAATATCATCCTCATCACATTTAAGGGGTGTAATTATCGTGAATCAAGGATAAGAGTCAATTAATTAGAGGGATGGGTAGAGGGACCTATTTATGCATAATTAGGTCAAAGGTGAACCCACACAATGTTCATCTAGCAATGGAGCATGCTTTCAAATTACACGTGATAAAAAAAAAGTCAATGAGCATAAACTACTAATGCCATTTACATACATTATTAATGTCGAGCAGCCAAAGAATAACATTTGATAAGTTAGTAAAAGGCATACTTTGAGAAATACTTTAGACACAAAAATATCATGCTTATTTGATGGTACCATTGCTCACTCCAATTCTTACTACATTAACATTAACAACTAAAATAAAAGATTTAGTTGCCATTAAAAAGACCGCCTAAAAATAAAATTAAAACCTAAACTATTATAATAAATAGAACCAAAATTTAAAAATTTGACTATAGTTAAAAACAAAAAATGTTCGAAACAAAACCACATTCTACCCAAAACCAACCTTGCTTTCTTCAACTGAACCCATGATTTCCAATTTAATACCAACAACTTCTCCAACACACATCTATCTTTGATTAGTTTATTTGATATTTTAATCAAAGATTTGAGATCAAATCTCTAATTTTCCTTTTTGATTGATTTATCTTTCTAATCAAATATGTTTATCTCTTTATTTAATTCATCTTTACTTTATTCAAATATTTGAATCATCTTTTACACTTGGTCTTTTAACTTGTTTAAAGCTTTGATTAGTTTATTTGATGTGTTAATCAAATCTTTGCGATAAAATCTTTTTATTTATTTATTTATTTCATCTTTTAGATTATTCAAATATTTGAATTATCTTTTATTTTGATTTATTTATTCAATCTTTAATTTATTTATGGTAAGGTTTTTTATTTCATCGTTTTGATTTGTCTTTGTAATTCTTATTTATTTACTTGATTTCTAGTTTTTTCTATGGTAAATATATATTTATATCTTTGTGATTTATGTTTGATTATTCCTTTTGATCAAATCTTTTTTGATTTATTTTTTAAGTTATTCATAATAATATTTCTGACCTCAACCCTAACTATATCTATTAACCCTAAACTTGACAACAAACCTAAATGTAAACCTAATCCTAATGCTAACCCTAACCCTAAGTTTGATAGTAACCCCAATTATTACCTCAACCCTAACTATATCTAGTAACCGTAAACTTGACAGCAAACCTAAATGTAACGCTAATCCTAATGCTAACCCTAACCCTAAGTTTGATGCTCTCTCTCTTTCTCTCTCTCTCTCTCTATAAATATATATATATATATGCTAGAGATATAGTTAGGGTTAGGGTAAAGAGATATATCTTTGAATTATTTATTTGATTTTTGATTTTTTTTCTTTGATCATTCAATTTATCATGGTAAACATTTTTATTTGATCTTTTTGATTTATTTTTATCTTTGAATTATTTATTTCAGAAGTACTTTTCCTTAAAGAAAGATTAAGTGGGATGTGATTTTATTCCAAGTTTTTAGGCTTTAAAAGAAAAGCTTGTCTGTTTTGTGTTTTTTCTTTTTAAGATAAAAGTAAAGAATTACGGAAGGATGAATCTAAAGTTCATTCACAAGTAAGGAAACAAAAAGAGACAAACTCTCATGCGATCAAACTTCCTCAATATTCTTTTCAGAGTTTGGTCTCATACGGTAAAGGATTGGGAAGAATAAAGCTTAAGCAAAATATAATTTCATCATGATGTAAAAGCATCTTATTTTACAATGAAATTCGGGTTTGTCCAAAAGAAATCCTTTCAATTGATTTCTTACATTAAGGCCATAAATCTCAAGCATGATATGCATACCGTAATGCCCATATACTCATCTTAATCCACTGTAATTTATCTGAGTCAATATAAGCATACAATCTGTGTAATTTGTTCCATAAAAGATAAGATCGCATCTTGTCATTTTCATACTATTTTAGTTTTATAAGTTAATCAGTGACTTTTCTACTCAACACAGATTTGCATTATTAAATATACATAGCAACCAATCCTCATCTTAAGAATCTTACTCAAATAAAATCAAGGTAAGAACTATTTTCCACAGACAAAGTTATCAACATGACAGGCCCAAAATAATCCATAGAATAGATACAAAATGTATATATATTTAGATAAAAGCTTATTTCTACAGTTGTTAAGCTTTACAACAACTTCTCCCAGCATGTAATGATTCAAGGTTTAGTATACTAATTTATCATTGCAGGTGTAAGACAACTCCACAACATAAATTAAAGGACATGTATGCAAAAATGTGAAAGTATAGACAGGCACGCGAATTGTTTGACAGACTGCCCCAAGAGATGAAGTCTCAGGGAATGGAATAATTGTTAGCTGTGCACAGATGGATTATTGAAGAGTCTTTAAAATAGACTCTTTTTTAGCAATAAGATGATTCTTATGATACGCTATTTGATCTAATAAATACAACCCATTGTCATTGAATTCGATAAGCATGAAATGAACTTAAGGCTCATTAGAACTCTGGTACAGGGCCTGAATTTTCTGTTACTGAAACAAATTCAAGACAGATTGAGGGGTAGTAACTCCATAATTTGAATTTCCCTTATCTTCTTTAGCTATAAACTTGAAATCTCATCTATATTATTATTATTTTAAAAAAATTAAAACCAAGAACAATGAATGATCTCAAGCTAGCTGGTTATTTAGAAGCAGAATTAAAATGTATGATCAGAACATATACATCTAGAATAACATTGATCTAGAGAAAATAAAACACAAAGTTTTGATCTATTTCCAGCAGCCAGTGACTAAAGAATGACTCATCTACACAGAAGACTCATCTACACATTCGACTGAAGAATGACGAGCAGGACTGCACAAACTAACTCGTAAGTGCAAGAAAGGAACCTGGGAAGTTGTAGATATCTCAGCCTGAATTTGCAGAGGACGCCCAGCAACGCAAGAGCCAACGGATCCCAAAATGACCCGTCTAGTCAAAAGCAACACAAAAAATGGCGCTCTCCAGATCTCGCAAGCCATATCAAAAAAATAAACTAAAAATTATACATAGATTTAGTTTTCGTTTTAAGGAGAAAAATTCACAAAATCAAAAAAATAAGAAACAATGGTGAGACAGAATAATTTAACGTCACTGCAATATACAGTTTACTTCAAAAATAAAATTACAAATAGTGGGCCTGTAAGAAAATACCTTGGAAAGCGACATTCATTTCAACTGCAAAATTTCTTCAACACCAATGGTAAAATGAATGGAGTGTTAACAGACATTGCCTTAAAATAAAAGAGTTTGCATTGCAATAGGCACCGTGCGGTGAAGTAGCTTGAAACTTGAAGATTCACCCCTTCTTAGTTAAAAGAAATAACCCAACGCCACTGGTAAAAGCAAGAAAGGGTTAGCAACCATTGAGTACTAATGAAAGGGTTTCAATTAAAATAGTGCATGAAGCATAAAAGTAGAAATTACCTTCACCCTTCTGATGTTTCCTTGCTCTCCTCCTGTCATAACCGCCATTGCCATTTCATTCAAAAGAAGGCTGCTTGAAAAAGCAATGGAAATTGCCAAATAGTGAATACACAGAGATCCAAGGTATTTGAACTCGCATGCAAAACCCCAAAAGTCCAGGTAAAATTAATGCAGTGCGTAGGCTACAGCTGGTACGATTTTTATCGATATGAATTGAGATTTTTATATAGAAACGACCGACCCCAGCAGACTAATGGAGTTAATTATGAGGATACAGACACAAGGGATGCAGTACTGGTTGCATTAAGTTAAACGGTGCTCCATCGATTGGCTGAACCAGATGTTTTGCGCGTCACATACTGCAAGTGGCATCCTCTGCAAGTTTAGGCGATCAAATTGCAAAACAAGTAGACGAACTGTACACGCAGACATTACTTCAACTCGCACGCAAAACCCCGAAAGTCAAGGTAAAATTAACACAGTACGCAGGGAGTAGCTTGTACAGTGTTCGATCTGAATGATTCATTTATTTTTCACCCATACTCCTGGCAGGACGCCCATACCGGGTGCAGAGGAGCAGCGTACGGAGTCAAGGAAGTGAAAATCCAACCGCAAAAAATGCCGTCGCAGGGAGAAAAAAGCCTTTGCATGTCTCAGGTGGGAATCCAGCCGGAATAGTCTCAGCTGGCATCAGACATGAGACTTTTCCGGTTGAATTCTCACCTATAATAGCCTATCGGCTAATTAAAAGATAAAAGATTCCTCAAGGTTTTAAAGAACAATTTTGGTATGATATAATAAATTGATTTATGATTTCCATGTAGCTAGTTTGAGTTAATTTTAATTCTTTTAAATTATATAAACATATTTATATAAGAATAAAGTGAATAAAATAGTTTCTTTTTAAGTATATCAAAATAAGGGGAAATAAATAAATAAAAATAATAATAATAGCATCAATAACTATTTGTATAAATCAATGTTAGTATCATTGTGGTTAGATTTAATCATGAATGTCTAAATTTAATTCTTGTAGATCAATCTTAAAATTAATAATAATATTGATATATTGTTTTTAATCTTGTATGAATATTAATGTAATACCTCTAGGAAACATTAATAATAGATAAGTAGGAGGTATTTTTGTTACATATAGCAATATCTAAACATTAATAATAATCAAACAAGATTGCATAATAATGTATTCCACATCTATAATAGCATCAATGCCAATAAAGATGTGTAACGAATAAATCCTAATGTTACTAATAACACAACGGTGAGGTGTAAATAAGTGTTGTGAATGTTGGACAAGTGCTCTTAAAATTAGATTTAATTACAAGTGCTTTTAAAATTTAGATTAATTATTGATATAGTAAATAATGTATTGTTAAAATAGGTTACTTGATTTATTGATTTAAGGTGAATAGTACGTGAATTGGTTTTAAGATGGTGAAGGAATTTTTGTTAAGAAGAAAGATAGAATGTTTTAATAGAGAATTGTAAATAGAAGATATGTGTTAGGATAAGCAACTTTTGACTTAAAATTTTAAGGTTCCTATATTTAAGTGGTTCGACTTGTTTTCATGTTGGGATATTCGAGTGTCTTCAATTGTTAAATTTATTCGTATCAATTCATGAGTTGTGAAGGTTTTCCATAGTTATGGTGTATTTGGTCATTGTTCATTTAAGGGAAATTTGGAGTATCCTATTTGTGGTGCCCTCTTTGGAATTGCTTGGCTTCGGAAGTGATTTCATTCCATTGGGTTCGTGTCCTTTTTATGAGTGATTTGACATAACCTTTCATTGTGACTTTTCTTGAGTTTGCATGAGTTGGGAATCCTCTTTAATTTAAATTGTGTTGCTATTCGTTAAACCCTGCGTGATGAATTCTTGGTTTGTTTGGAATTGTGGGGGTCTTATTAATTGATTTTGTGGTGAAATTTATTGGATACTTATGCGATGCTTGGTGGTGATATGTTTATGCTCCTTTATTGAATGCAGTCTCCTCACATTTATTATTTTGGTGAAACATTAAATTATATTGTTGTCATGTTTGTTGATGTTGTCATGGGTCAATTGTTTACCAATTGTATGGGTATCGTGTGAGGAGGAAATTGAGGTCTCCCTTAGATGCCCGGTTGGATGTTCTTTTTACCTTTGTTGTTTCTGGTTGGTACCGTGTTGATGTGAATGCCTTTGGAGACTAAGTTTGATTCAAGGAATACTTTGTCATTTAATTTGTGTTGTAATGTAATTGGGAACTCATGTTTTGTTTATGAGTTGTGGATAGTTGATCTTCTTGAATTTCTGATTTATTTTGTATCGAAGTTGATTATGTAGTATGGATGGAGTTGTTGATCTTATTTTGATATATTCACTCATTATATTTGAATTGAAAATAGTTCTTGTGGCCTTGCAATTATTGTTGTCAGTTTTTTGATGAAACCCTAGTGTAAAATTGTAGAATCTTCTGAGACATTTTTATTGTGTTTTATGTTCTCCTCTCTGCACATGTGCCTTGGTAGCAAGTGTTTTAGTATTAGAAGTTTTGAAAGGGTTGTACAAGAATTGATGGGACTACGATTTTTGTACTTATTGCTTGAGATGGGTAATGCCTCGCATTTCTTTTATGTTGTGATTTGCTTTGTTTCACCATTATGATGGGTACAACCCTTGGTTTTATGTTGTTGGGTCTCTGGAAGTGGCTCCTCAGCAGAGGCAGTATTTAAGGAAAGGAGCCTGGAATTAACCCACGAGTGAGTTAGTAATCAAGTGAAAACCTAATAATTAACTTAGGTGGGTTGGGTAGTAATATCATTACAAGATTTAAAAAATGGATGCCTCGTCAACTTCATTAGTGCTCTGAGACTAATGGAAAATTTGCTGAGAAAATGGGGTTGGCAAGGTGGAAGTGACCTGCGTCCTCATAGAGGTTTACGGCTCCGCATGAGCTACCCTATGGTGTCGGCGCCTCAAGTAGGAGGAAGGGCCAGGAGATCCATAGATGGGGGTCGGCGCCTCAGTTTGGAGGAAGGGCCAGGATAACCCATGTAGGCTATGCGATGACACTCTCCCCTGGTTGCCCATGTGTTTGCTTTATTGTGTTCCTCTGGAAGTAGGTTGTGGGAGTTGGTTCAGATTGTGATTGAATGGATTTATATTGATTTATGATTATTTGTCTTGATACATTCTTGGTGTACTTGTGGTCTTGTATGATCTCTTTGATATTTGACTTATGACCTTGTACTCTTATGGTACTATGATATGGGTATTTATTGTATTGTTTAATTAAAATTTGGAATTGTACTCTGTTTATTATTTCAGTTTGATTTGGAAATGTTTCATGATCATCCTTTGGTTACTTGTTTAATAGTTATTGCTTTGTTTAATGCGATGAGATTTATGACTTTAAGTTATTATGTTGACTTGTAGAGATGTTTGATTATGTCATTGTAATCCTTGGTTTTAATACTTTGTATGATGTTGAGTCTTGTCGGACCCCTGTTTGGATGTTCTTGGTTGAGGTCTCTTTCTTGTTAGCTCCTAGCACTTGGTGGAGTCTTGGACTCCACATGGTCAGTGGAAGCAGTGCTAAGCACATTGGGTCCCCAGTCGAGGATTGAGAGGTGTGGATTGGTGCTGTTGTGGCGACTCCAAAGTTGTATTTGTCTTGGAGCCAGTTATGATACTTTGTATTCATCTATTCATTTGTATCATGATATTTGGTGATGGTTTTTTATGTTTGGAAACACTTTTGTATTATTGTACTTCTTGAATATTGTATTGTAATGTAACATTAAACCTTATGTGGCTATTTGCAGTTGTTATTTAATGTGTTAAGTTAATCATGCATATATTGTATTTATGTACATAGATGGTTCTTATCAATGATTATCATGTATGTGTTATACTTGTTAATGTTTATATCTTTGGCCTTTATTGTCTTGCTATTGCGTTGTGTGGAACTAAGTCGTAATTCCTAAATTAATACCCCAAAGGGATGTTTGTCTTAGTAGATCTACTTAAATGGAAATTCATGTTATGACTTAATGTGTATTACATGTATGTTTTGTTATCTTAAAAATTCTTGTGCGATAATTTTTTGTGTTGTTGTCCTTTAGGGTTTATACAGCGGAAGTTACATTATGCATTAACATTCCTTAAAATGAATAATTGAAAATTTAGAATTTTTCTTACTATTTCAATGAATTATAAGATTACATCAAAATACTTTGTAATAATGGTAGGGTTAATAGTTACAATAATAACCAAAAAAAATGTAACTACGTTGTTGAAATCCACAATAACTACAAATTATACAAACTTTATGTAGGTATGATTTACCAAGAAGAAAATTCATTAATGACCTTAGAATGAGATCATTTTATAGGTGTAAAGGGGTTTCATCCTCTAATCCTCAAAACCGAAGGGTTTTCATCTTATGATCTCCAATAGATCTAAGGGTTTCTATCCTCAAATTTGGTTTCTTGAGCACATGTTTAGAATAATATCGCAAGTTTTTTTTTATGTGGAGAATATGAAATTTAATAATCTTTGATTGGATGTTTTCACTCTTGATATCCTTCCAATTAATGATTGGTATGTGATTTTTTCAAAATAACAACTAAGATTACATAAGGAACAAGGTAGTAGAGAATGCAACCACCACATTAATGAAAACATGGCTATATTCCACCTCTAGCATTGTGAGTTCATGTGAAATCATTACCTTGTTATTTAGAACTTATTTTTGTATAGGGAAAACCCTTATGCAATAGTTTCAACATTAAAATTGGTCATTAATGGCACTCTAGGGTGTGCAACAAGGAATATGAGAGTAAATAGTGTGAAAAGGCGAAAATATCAAAATTTTTAGGTTGGAAAAAGTTTAAATCTTATGCCACATATTGAGGGTCAATGTTTGGGAGTATATCACCCTAGATGCCCAAAATTTTGATCTAATTGAGGTGACATAGTTTAATATGTTGGGGATTAGAGTTTGGGGGTACCATGTATAAGGTACTTGAGTTAGGTAAAGGTTGAAGATCCAATATTGAAAGGTAATTTGATGTAAGTGTTGGGGAGTTGGGGTCTACGCTAAAGGCATATTGGTAAGCAATAACACAAAAATATGATAAAGCTAAGTAAAAGTGGGGGGGTTGAAGGAAAAGGATGTTGGGAAGGAGAACTAAAAAAAAGGTGGGGACCAAGGAAACAAATAAACTTAGAAGCAAATTCATGCCATAGTGGGAAGTTTGATATCTCAATAGGAATAAAGGAAACAATGAAGTCATGTAGAAAGGCATGCTAGGATAGGGACATCTTAACTTTTGATAGGAATAAGGATTAACAAAATGTTGGTCAAAAAGGCATGATAGGATGAGAAAGTTCAATGTAAAGGGCAGAGTTTGAGTAAATGATATGATAGGATGAAAATATATGAAACTTTAAAAACTTGCACACTTAGAAAATTGAAAACACCTACACACTTAGAAAATTTTGAACTTAATGGGCACATGGGAGATGAAGAGGGAGAAAATATATGCAAACTTTGATAGAGGTAGACATTATAAACAAGAAATAATAATTTTCTCTATAAACATAAATTAATGGAAAATGAGATATTATATTATTTAACTTTTGTTTTAAAAAAATAAAATCTTCTAAGTAAATAATTTTTATTTATTTTTATAAAATAACTCTCAAGTAAATAGAAAACTTAAGTAATTCTTAGATAGTTTTAACATTAACATTTTAAAACATTTAGTTGTGTTTCAATTTTTATATATATCATAACATTAAATAATTCTAAAGTAAATAAAAATTAAATAATTCTAAAGTAAATAAAATTAAATAATTCTTACACTAGTGAATTCTAGGTACAATATTTGGTTAATGTTCAATTTTTATTGTGATAGGCTATTATAGGTGGGAATTCCACTAGAAAAGTCTTACTGTCTGATTTTCAGGCCTCTTCCTGCTGGATTGTAGGCTATTATGGGTGAAATCCACGAGAATCAACTCTTGTTTGATGCCGAGAAGTTTTCCTGGCAGTACTTACTCCATTTACTCCATTCATGTGGGATGGTGGACGAAAGTATGGGGGTGAGCGGGGGGTGCCATGCTTATTAACTGCACGATCTTGTATGTGATTTGCCTGTGTGTAAGGGGTGTCTGCCTCGTACAATGCTTGATTTGGATGGGCACATCGATTTCCACAACACCCACGTCGCTGCTACTAATTTTGGGAACCGCAAGACAACTCTTCCTACTGGAGTCCTCTATCCTCGCTCGGTAGCAGACATTTCGACTCTTGTTGAATCCATTTATAAGTTAGACCGCTCTTCGAATCTCACTGTCGCAGCAAGAGGCCATGGACATTCACTAAACACCCAGGCTCAAGTTGAAGGTGGAATTGTGATAAACAGGGAGTCGTTGAAGGATGGAATAAGAGTTGAAAAGAAAGGAATGTATGCAGAAGTGGGAGGGGGAGAGCTGTGGATTCACCTTCTCAATGCCACGCTTAAGGCCGGATTGGCTCCCAAGTCCTGGATAGACTATCTATATCTCACAGTTGGAGGGACGCTCTCTAACACTGGAATTAGCGGCCAAGCCTTCCGCCATGGTCCCCAGATAAGCAACGTTTATCAAATCAAAGTCCTCACAGGTACACTTGTTAGCCGATAGGCTATTATAGGTGGGAAATCCCATTGGAATCGTCTACTGTCTGATGCTGGTAGACTATTCCGGTGGGAAAACGTATGTGTGCATTCAAAGCCTGCAATAACAATAATGGTAGGGGGAAAAGACATTTGGGTAGATGCAGAATCTTCCTAATGAGGTCGATTCTCATTATGGTAATCAGGCGGTGTAGGTGGGAGGACCACCAAAGTCATCAATTTGGCAGAGGGCACAGGTATGGGCACCCTAAAACAGGGATGGAACCCCTCTATCTCTACACAGAAGGATGTTGATTTTGCAGAAGAAAAACAAAAAAAATCTTCAGTCGTGGTGGGGGTGCTGAGGATTCTTGATACGAAATGCTTGGGGGATGCGTAGAAGCTGGGGAAAATGAAAAAAGAGGAGTGGATTATGTTGCAAGGAGGGAAAACGAAGAAGAGAAGGCGAAGAATACAGAGAAGGAAAGTAGGCAAGGGGATTCGACGATGAGGGGATAGGTAAAGCTTGTCACTGAGGAGGCTACTCTCCCTACTCCCAAGCGTGGGATACCCATATGCGTATCTCAAAGGTTTGTTGCATCTTGAGGTGAATCACGATTTATCTCTGTTGTTTTGAGGGCGCTTCTTAGATGAAATGAACAGATTGAGAGTGGAGGTGATGAAGAACAAGATTCTTTCCTGAAAGTCTTTATGTCCAGTTTAGTCAAGATGTTTCCTGAGATTTTAGTTTCATAACGTAAGTCCACATCAGTACATCGAACCCAATGTGATTTTAAAGTCTATTTTAGGGACTGCGAGGGTGTTTGTTCTCAACATCTTAGTCAATGAAGCTGTGGAGGAGGTAGATGCCCATTGCTAAGTTGTTCCAATGAATGCAAAGTGGGGAAATCTTCCAAAAAATAGTTTGCATGCCCTGTCCATGCGTCCACATCGTCATATATATCTACCAGGGTAGAGTGGGTACTGGCAAAGGTTGTGGAATCTCAACTATGTAGAATCGTGAGGTAGGTCGCTTGCCATGATTTTAGCCTAAGAAAAAATTAAAAAATGGAAATTGGAAATCTATATATGGCCTGATCTCACCTCTTTTATCGTGTATTTATCTCATTCAAAAGCAATCATGTTGTTGTTTGTTAAAAGAGAGTTTTGATTCTGTTTCCTTTATCTATTGGTGGTTCATATACGACATGGGTTACTTTTTATTCTACACTTACCAGTCCAATTCTTTTTCCAACTAAGTTCATGTGCCTTTTATATGCTTTACATTTTTCATGCATGACAAAGATGGCAGTTACTACTTTACAATCTGATAAAAATACCGCCTCGCCCTCCCCCCTTTTATCATGTGTTGATGGATGTCCGTACCTTGTTTTGAAGCTCCCATTCTGGAAAGTGTTAGGAGATTGTCCTTATACCAGCCAGTTGCATTTTCTTAAGAGTTTTGAAGGCGTTTCCAACAAATCCTTTCTGTGCATATCCTGTAATTATTGCAATTCCTGAGATCACATACCTTTGAGGAATTCGGTCAAACAGTTCGTGTGCCTTGTCTATGCATCTGCATTTTGCATACACGTCTACTAGAGCATTGCAACTATAAGATCTACCAGAAACCCTCCTTCCATAATTCTTTAAAGGATCTTCACACCCACTAAATCGCCCATTTTGGTGTAGGCAGGTAGGATGTTGGCAAAGTTGTGGAGTCCGGCTTTACACTTGTAAATTGCATTCGCTTGAAAATTTCTAAGCAGTTCAAGAAATCGTTATTGAATAAATAAATGTTAGCAAATAGGGCAACGGCAATACATTCTTGAAATGGTGCAATTCAAAGTTAATATTGTTCTACGTTGAGAGTACTCAAAGAGCAATACAATACTAATGTTATTTAAAAATAAATAGCTTGGAAGAAAAACAAAAAAATGGGAGTCTTGCTGGCATGTTATCCCCCACCATCTCCTTTGTAAACAAAGAAGAAATAATCTAAAAGCAAGAAAAGAGGAATCTTTGACTACAAACCAAAAAGAAAAAATAACACTTTTAAAAGCCTTTAAATATATAAAAAGGAAATACAAGATTTTGAGTATGGGAGGGCATGATATAAGTGAGATTCTCTTGAAATATAATTTTAGTGAGATTTTCTTAAAGAAAAGAAAAAGGGGAGATTTATTTATATATAATTTATTTTATTTAGAGAATTTCATATTATTATCAAAATTTTATTAATTATTACATTCTAATATTTGTATATAATAAAAATATAAACAATTTATTTATTAAAGAAAATTAAATTAAGATTCTTTTATACTATTGGACCAGTACATGAATTGATTCAAGATAGAATCAATTATGAATGTTTATTTATCCAGTTTATTTGATATTATTTTCTCATAGAAACATGTCACAAAATTTTCTAAATTGGACATACTTGTAGTATAAAAAAAAGAAGCATAAAGATACAAAAGGGTGATTTATCTACCATATTCTTTTCATGTTTGGAAATATTATGTTATTACATGTGCATGCATGTAAATATAACATTTGTTGATAAACAGTTAAAGATAGAGGTGTTTGAACACATGTCACATCTCCAATTTAGATTGTGTAACTGTATATCCAAACTTTAGTCAAAGTAATACCAAAAGAAAACTTCTTGCATTATCATTGTCAATGTCTATTGTTACAATCTATCAAACGTGTCATGTTTAGCTAGAGGATGTACTCTCCTAATTAACAAAGCTTGTGTTTTGATAATTGTAATGTACCATGGAGTCTGAACCCCCAAAGGACAAATAAACAATAATCACAACACAATTTTTTTTTTAATTAATATAACATACATGTAATACACATTAAGACATGACATGAATTTCATTTAAGCAGATTCATTAACACGTACATCCCTTGGGGTACACGAGGAGTCATTAGGAGACTAAGATCCTCACAATAACAATAAAGAATAAAATCCAAAGATATAATTCATAACAAGATAAACATTAACAAATGTAACACATACATGATAATCATTGATAAGAAACCATCTGAGTACATAAATACAACATATACATGATTAACTTGACACAATGAATATCAACTACAAATAGCCACATAAGGTTTAATGTTACATTACAATACAATGTTCAAGAAGTACAATGATACAAAAGTGTTTCCAATCATAAATGGAAACCATACAACAAGATAACATGATGCACAATATCATAACTGGCTCCAAGACAAATACAATTCTAGAGTCGCTGCAACAGCATCAATCCGCACCTCTCGATCCTCGATTGGGGACCCAATGGGGTGCTTAGCACGTTCCACCTGACCATGTGAGTCCGAAGACCCACCCCCCATGCTAGGAGCTGAACAATAAGAGTCCTCAACCAAGAACATCCAAACACGGAACCACAAGACTCAACAACATACAAAAGTATCATAAAACTCAAGGATTACAATGACATAATCAACAACATCCAAGAGTCATTAAAATAACTTAAAATCATAAATCCTCATCACATAAATCAAAGCAATGACCAATAAAAAAGTAACCAAAGGATGATCATGAAACACTTCCAACTCAACTGAATTAAGGAACATAACACAATTCCAAATTGCAATTAAACCATACAATAACATCATATCACAGTACCAAAAGAGTACAAGTCATCAATATCAATGGGATCATCCAAAACCACAAAGTACATCAAAGATGTGTTAAGACAATAATCATAAATCAATTTAAATCAATATAAACAACCAACAACCAATCTCCCATAACATACTTCCAGAGGAACACAATGAAAGTAAAAACATGGGCAACTAGGGGAGAGTGTCATCGCATAGTCCTACATGGGCTGTCCTATGCTCTTCCTCCCCAAGCTGGGCTGGGTCCCATCTATGGCTGTCCTATGCTCTTCCTCTCCCAAAGCTGGAGGCGCCCAGGTCCATAGGGTGACTAATGCGGAGACCATAAACCTCTTATGAGGACGAGGGTCATGACCTTGCCTACCACGACCTTCTGATCCATTGGGTCTGCAAGCACTAATGAAGATGAGGCATCCATTTTAAAATCTTGTAATGATATTACTACCCAACCCTCCTAAGTTAATTATTAGGTTTCACTTGTTTACTAACTCACTCGTGGGTTATCCTGAGCCCTTCCCCTTAAATGGGGCGCCGGCCCCCACGAGGAGCCACTCTCCCTAGAGACCCCACAACATAAAAATCAAGGGTTGTACCATCATAATTTGAACAAAGAATCACAACATAAAAGCATGCGAGGCATTACCCATCTCGCTAACAAGTACCACATCAGAGTCTTACAAAGTTCCGTACAACCCTTTTAAAATAATGAAACCAAAACACTTGCCACATCAAGGGTACATAAAGAGAGAACATCAACTGACAATCAACTCAAGCCTCTAGAAGCCAAAAAGAATGAAAACCCACAAACAAGGGTAAAATGAAGCAACACAAGTTTTTCCCTGATAATTCCAACACAAGGATAAAATTTCCCTCAAATATGAGATTATCTCCAAAAAGGCCACACAAAGAAAGTTTCATCAAAACCCATCCACAAATCAACAATGGTGACACCTCAAATAGGGAAACGCAAAATAAAATCAACCTTTAATTCAACAAAATCACTTAATAAAACCAAAAGCCACCAACTAGGCATTCTACGGGAGACCTCAATTTTCTCCTCACAAGAACCCCCTTATAGTGGTACGTAAATCACCTTCAATGACAACAATTATTGCAAGGCCACCAGAACTATTTTCAATTCAAATATAATGAGTGAATACAAAAATAAGATCAACAACTCAAGCAGACCCATCAATCATGACAATGATAACATTAACCGATTTACCACTTAGGGTAAAGAACAAAAGAAAACATATGGGTTCCCAACCAATAACAACATAAATTAAATGAGAGGAAATCTCCAACTCAAAATCAACTCACGAAAGGTCACATCAAAAGGATCTATCAAAACAATCCATAAAACCACACAAGCAAATACAATATAACCATTCATTCAATAAGAAGTAGCTTGAAACAATCTAAAAAGAACATTATTTTAAAGATCAATCATTTCCAACTTTTAAGGATATCACAATATTGCGAAGTGAAGATAAAACCTAATGTTTTTAAGCCATAAGACACTAATCACAAGTATACAAAATTAAAACAAATATGGTCCAATTTACACATTATACAACAATCTCCATTCCTAATTCTATCACTCTCCTATTGTCAAGATTACTTAATCCCTTTATATAAAACAAGTTAATAACTTTATGATGATATAATTCAAAAACTTCCTTAACATTACTCAATTAATCATCTAAACTATTTAATCATTCTCTTTCTTCTAATCTACAAAAAGTGATAACATTAAACTAGTATTTAAGGCTTCCTTTATATCCTATCTCTTCTATTATTGAGACATCATTCAAGTTCATTCAAAGAAAACAAAGAGACATATTTTAATATCTATCTCACTACACATTTATCACAATAATGACTCCATTCCCTATAGCTATATGCATATTCAACCTCTAATTCTATGAACACACAACCTCCACATAATTCACCTAAAGCCAAGAGGCACCATGATTCCAAGAACTACCAAAAAGACACCTAAAAAAACTAAGTTAATTTATCTTCCTTGCTATGCGAATTTCTCATTTATTCATCTAGGAATCACTTTGTTACAAAACAATTTTCATCAATTCAACATACACAACATAAATACAATATTCACTCCAATATAACTAAAGTGAGAAATGAGAACCTTTTTGTTATTCATTTATATATATATATGAAGAACAGGTTATTGTTTGAAATGCCTTCTACCAGATTATTACCTATATATATATTATGACCATAGTACTATACTATTCTTAGGTCACTGCCTATGAATCCTATTATCTTAAACAGGTGGATAATAATAAATTATTATGCAGACAATGATATAACATGATGTCAGAATTTGAAAAGATATCCATTTGTTAACCATTCTGTTTATGTTAACATTATTGATGCTGTCACTAAACTAAGCCACAACAGAGACTGGTTGATTAATAAAATTAGAGAGATCATTTAAACCTGAAAACTTCCTATTATGATCAGGTACACAGCTGAGACAGTTTTGACAAATAATATCTGAGAAATTATTTAATTTACTACCCCTATGCAGGTCTAAGAGTTGCAGTTGTGACAGGTTGCCAATGGTTTCAGGGAGACTATTTAAATTTATCCACGATCCAAAGTCTAAACACTGCAGCTGTGGTAGGTTGCCAACGGTATCAGGGAGATTATATAAATTTAGATTACCAGACTATGCGAAGGAGCTCATCTAAACACTGTATCCAATAACATCAATTTCTCTCAGCTTCGACTGAACGGAGGTAATTGGCAAAGGCTTGAAACATTACGCAGACCAAGAGAATTAAATAATCTGCTCATTGGTCCTCAATTTCTTCACTTGAACAATCTGCTCATTGACGGCATCAGAGAAGACACACGAACCAAGCTTCCTCCAAGTTTGAGATGGTTACGGTTGCAAAAACGTGAGAAGCTATTTTCCTTCAGTTTTGACAGGTTGACAAGTATATAAGAAAGTGAATACAGGAATTTGGAAATATCGCCATCTACTTGCATTATTGTCAAATCTCAAATGTTATCAGCAAGGCTGAAGGGAACGAGAAAGGTGAGGTGAAAATACGTGACTCAAGAGCAGGAGAATAATGTACAACTCTTCCTTTTTGAACTTTACACATTTATGTTTGGCAGCGAGTTTTCCAGAGACGTGCTCAAGTTTGAAGTTTGAAAATTAACCTTCACCACTATGGACAATAGTTATTTCTGAGGGCAACCACTGCGGTAGATTGCCAGCAGAAACAAGCAGGTTATTTAAACTTTTAAATTCCCTATCTGTTCAGGTGCGCAGCTATTACAGGCTGCCAAGAAATCAGAGAGTTTATTTAAATCTATACACCCTACCATGCTCAAATGTGCCGCTGTGACAGGATCCGAGTATTCCATAATGTAATCTTCTATTAGCTAAGTTTAAATGTTTGCAAATCTTACGTTCTAGGTTCAAGAAATCTGAGGGTTACTTCTTAATATGAAATTGTAAATATAAATTATGTAAATGGAATCTTCCACAGGCAGCACTATTTAGAATGAAGAAAATGAAATGAATTTTGCAAGGAAGTTCTCAAAATCTTTGAATTAATGAAGAGCTCTAGAACACATCCTATCATTGTAAGCTTGGCTAGTGTTCCATACGCACACCGTTACACAGATTTAGATGATGAAGGTTGCACGAACATACCTGGAGTCGTCAGAAAAAGAAACACGATTGGGGAAAGACCTTCGTTCTGCTGTAATTCCCTCCTCTCTCGTCCATCCGACCCCCTCCCACATATGCTCCCCTCCATAAGAATGTAATTCCCCCCTAGAGTTGTCTCTTCCATTCTCATTTATGAGTTTCAATGATTGAGATCTTTGCCTGGAAGGTGGTGAGACAGAGGAAGATAAAACATATACCATCTTTGCAGCTTTTCTTGCCCTTTCCTCTTCCCAAAAACTGATGCTTTATTATTATTTATTTATTTAGCAATAAACAATTCTTTTCCTTGCTTTAATCCTTATTCAAACTTGAGTTCAAATTTTTAAATATCTCATCTATGTTAATTCTTAATTTTAAATTTCTTAATTAAATTCACTCAATAATTATTTTTATTAAATTCATTTAGTTACAATTTCTTTCATCTTAAAATAAGAAATTTTCAATGATAATACAATCAAAATTTGTTATAAAATCTAACTCTTTATTTGATCCCAAACCAAATCAAGTGACCTTAAAAATTAGATTAATTTGATAAATTACTTCTAGTCATAAGATTAGTGATATTGTCTAATATAAAAATCAAATTAAATGATGCAATCCAAAAGTCCTCATGACTTAGCAAATTACCAACCACAAGTAACAAGTGAAACTGACATGGTCGCCCAACAACCAACTTCCTAAATTTCAAGAATGACCAAAACGGAGGGGTATTATAGATAGAGGAGCAAAGAGGTGATTTATGGCAATGAGTATGCTTATATTAAAATAAACTTGGGTTCCTCTGTTTAAAATGGACTTAAAATGACTTTAGAATATATTAAAGTTAGCTCATATATGAAACGAAATGTGTATCTTAGTTCATAAATTAGGGATGGATTAGGGTTGACATCTCTTATTTTGTTCTACTATCTTCACCCCTTCCCGATGGTGTTTAAAGTGGTTGAATTACAAGTTTATGTAGGTAAGTGACCAACTTTAAAAGAAGGAAAAAGAAAAAGAAAAACAAAACTTAGCTCTCTTTATTTTCATATAAATCACATTATATATTTACGATCTTTTTACTTTATACATGTTTTATCTTGGTTCCTATGAATGCTCTTTTTAGAGTTAAGAATGTAATTTAATATTCCTTATGTATTCTATATATTTAGCATTAAACATGGCATTTTATTAAGGTTTCATTTTAGTCAATAAATATATATTAAAAAGAAAACATGAATACTAAGTTCATCATTATCATTTTTATAATAATTGAATTACATATTATCATATATGTATATAAATAATTTAAACTTCTTAATTTATAAAATAAAATGAATATGGAGATAATATTAATAATACAATTAAATATGCATATATGATTTTAGAGATATTAAATGTAATATTAATGTCAATATTAGTATTGTTGATATTAGTAAGTAAAGCATTGATATTAATATTTAGAGCCACATTACTAGCGTTATCGTTAATAGAAGTGAAAGCCATATTAATATTAATATTAAGGGAAAATAATGGCACATTAATATTATTACATTGAAAAGGATTAGGGGTCAATGGTGTATCATACCTCCTCAAATTTTGAGATGACTAAGTAAGCTATTTAAATAATGTGAGGTAAGCTAATTAAAGGCAAGGTCAAATATAAGGACTTGACCATGTACGAATTTAAGTAGGTCCCAATTGTTATTAACGTAACCTAACGAATTGTAACTAAAGGTTTATTAATATTTAACAAGGGGAGATGATTATTCCTTGATGCTAATCATGTGTGATTTAGCGCCTCCTCATTGTGGGGTTATAAATTAAATAATTGGTATTTGCCTAATTGACAAGGCCAAAAAAAAATTGTTGGGATTTTTGCTAACCATTCCATTGCTTTTGTTTTGCAGGTCTTGAAAACAAATGACATATATCATAGAACCTCATCGTCAACCGCCAACAATTGTATTATACATAACCAATCTCTTGAGTTAGTGATTTTCATGTATCATAAAATAGCTTTTGTATTATAAAAACATTTCCCCACAACATGCAGTTTTCCATTATGTTAATTTGTTCACAAGGTATACATTAACCAGCAACAACTGTACTTAATCCAATCAACCTTTTAAGTTACAGGTCTTCTTTCATTGTACAAAAAATATTATGCTCTGAAACCATTTAGCATAGCACACCAATTTAAATAAAGTTCCATTTGTTCATATTCAAATCTTCTCACATCCCATCACCAATTGAATTTTGCTATAAATACTTAGTCTTAAGAAAAACAATTTACATTTTCTTACAATTTCCACCCCTACACTTCAATATATTGCTAGAGTATATCTTGCTATCGGCGTAACAATTGCACCTCATTGAGTTGCAAGCTGAATGTATATCTTTTGCACTAGAGTTTTATGTTTAAATAAGGAAATATAGGAATAAATTTAAGTGTAGAGTGACTCATTTCAATTTGAATTTGAAGAATATTTTACCACCAAATATTGAAATTGAATTCACATCACACAAGAAAAAGGCCGACCCTAACTTATGACCTACTTTCTCAAGAAAAGCACTAATGCTACGACATCCTCACCATTGAATAACACTAATTTATTAGTTATAAGGACTAATATCTTAGCTACATATTTGGTTGTAATATTTTTGGCTATTTTTGGTTGTATACTATCATAAAGTTGTTCTTCATTGGTGGAAGTGGTTCTACGACGTGATTAAACATAGTTCGACACATTTTCCTCATATCAACACAATGTTGCAAGTCAAGGAAAGCTGTTGAATTTATAAGTGTCTCCATGATTATCTAGTTGTATTTAGGGGGTTCAAGAAACATCTTGAATAGAAAAATTCTAGAATACTATAAATTCAACAATACTCTTTCATCTATGTGTCTTATCTTGTAAGCAACATGCTTTGCTTGATTGGGTTACAATCCCATCAAAATTGGTTTGTAATGGGTTTCAAGTCCTATAATAGGGGAAATATTTTTTTGATTAATTGCAAGCAACATAATAAATTAAACCCCAATCAACAATAGAGCACAATGGAAAGCAAGAAACATAATAATATTGAAACAATATCACCTCGTCTTCAAGCCTCTAGTGATTGACCTGTACTTGCCTTCTCCATCTTGCTGAAAATTGTATGATTTCCCTCAAATTGAAGTGCAACTATTACCTATGCCTAAGACAAGCAAGATATTGAAGAATTGTATGCTCAAGTACTCAAAATTCTCAAGCATGCTATGTGTGTATGAATCAAAATTACTAGAGAGAGACCCTTTTTAAAGAATTCCAATTTGAAAATGGATGGCCAAGATTAGAAGTTGGTAAAGCCCTAAGATCAAAGGCTAGAATTCAATGCGATGAGGAGCATTAGGGTTAATTAGGTCAAAGTTATGTGGAGAATAAGTGAGATAGAGGTAGTTGGAAAATCAAATAATAATAGAAATTATTTGGTTTATGGAGGAAGGCTTACTTTTAGAAAATAATGGTTAAATTCATAAATGGGAATAAGACAAAAGACAATAAATAATTATTTTAATAATTTACTTGTGGGATGAAAAGTGGGTTAGATGAATATTTTTTTATAATTCGAGAAGAAAAGGATAATGAACAAATTAAATAATTAATGGTAAATATTTAATTGTAGGTGAAAATGAAAAATAAGTAATTGAATAAACTAGAAATTTATTTAATTATGGGAGGGAATAAGGATTAATTAGTGACATATTCAAATAAGTGTAAATTATTTATTCAAATAGTCATGGAGGAACACTTTAATTATGCGGGGGACAAGCATGGTCATCATAAAAAAATATGGTTTGCATGTCTAGGCCACTTTTATGTGTTTACAGGTCCCATCAAAACCTATTTTACACCTCAAAAAAAACATTACTCTTTCATTAGCTAAGAAATAATCAATTTTTTAATTTATTTCTTCATAAATATCATGATCCTCTGTTCAAGTATAATGTCTCACTTTACTTTGAAAGAGTTAGTCAAGGAAAATAATTTTTGGCTATGAGCATTGTAATTTCCTTAACTAGGAATTATAAAAGGTCCTCTACGTGAAGGCTAGTTTAAGGACCCTCAATACATAAACAATAAATTTATATACAAGTATAGTTTATAATAATTAAGAGATCATGCAAATAAAAATCAATCACAAGTAACATATACATAAGAGTGAGCTTGGGATGTGGATGAAATGCCTTAAGTTGGCTCGTATGTGATGTACTAAGTTATCTTTAGTTGTTGCATTTTAAGGGAAAACCCTTATCCATGATGTAGTTTGATTTGAGAACATATGACTTGGCATCACTCTTTTTGAATAAGCTCTCATGTCTTCTTCATTGGCTACTTTAAAGCAGATTGCTCGCAACAATGATGTTAGCAATCGCTTTAAATTGGGAGCATACATTGACATTATCTTTCGACATTTCTCGTGTTTCATTGTGCGATTTTCCTTCTTCTTGTGATGTGTCCTTTTCTTGGTGGTGTCATTGGGTTTAATTTCCTTCGACAGTGTGATATTTCTTTGATTTTTCCTCTCTTGGAGATATTAGGTATAATGTTCTCTAAGAAGAGACCTTACATGAATTAAGCAAAGATCCCTTTGAACAATCCTTTACATGCATAAATGTTCATAAGCACTTAACACAACTTGTTAGGCATTGTGAAGCTCAAAGTTTCAATTTTTGGTGCCCTATTGAAGTTATCAGAGGGATAGCTTTCATATGGTTAGTATGACGAGAAGCCTACACATGGGAATGACTTTCTCATTGTATGGTGGGAATTTGATATAGAGCCTTAACTTTCTCTCTAAGCCACCCTTTTTGGATACTAACCTACCGAATGTCTCCTCAAGTTTCCTTACCTCAGAGTGAGTGTGTTTTGGACAAACATATTAGACCTGGTCCACATCATTGGGTATAGACTTTCGGGGCCCTATCCACTCTCTTTTTTTTCCTTTTCTTTCTTCTTTATGTCTTTGGCATTGTATGCTTGTGCATCTTAACGTTGCATATCATACACCTTGTGTGTGTCCCTTTGTACTTATGTTGGTTTGACCTAGGATCTTGGATCCTGGGAGCTTGGCACCTCCTTGATCTTTGTCATCCTATACCATCCACATTAGTACACTTGGATCCCTCTTGAATGTCTACTTTAGTGCAAGTTTGAAGCAAGTTCCTCCTCTGACTAAAGTGGGGGCTAACTGTAGTAATAGAAAAAGTATACACTTTTCCTCACTTAATTTAGGAATAATAAATATTAAAATGAGCTAATGTTTGCCTTATAGAAGATTATTGTAGCGATCAAGAGGCATTTCATCATGTGAAATATTTAGGTCATCATGCATGCTGTTGAGCTAATGTGGTGATGTAGTATTGGTGATCAAGTTCAAGCATTCAAAGCCTTTATCCTATTCAAGTTTCATGATCGAGAGCTATACTCATTGAGGCCACTTCATGCTTGTTTTCATATTTGCAAACCAAGGTTTCAACAAGGTTTGGTGAGTTGTTACATGATTTTTTCATTCATCATTCCTCCATGCTTTCATATTTCATTTCAAGGTTTAATTACCAAAATGGGGTTTGAACGAGGAAAACCCCTACTCCCCAACACAACAAAAATTTTCCCTCTTCATGTGTGAATTACAAATCTTAGTGAATTGGAGCATGAAGATCCTTTGAAGAAAAAGTTGCAAACGTTGTCAAATATTTCAAGAAGTTGTCATATTCATAGAAACTCACCTAAAAGCCAGAATTCAGACTTTCAGATGTAGAGATCAGAAAAGATTAAAGCTACAGAAGACCTCTTGAGGCTACAAAAGTTTTAGTGGAACCCTAATACTAGGAATAAATCACCACCTTGGGCATATGAGTCTCAGTATTCCTGTTTCTTCTATTTTTTTGTACATCTCGATTTCTCAACAGAAGATTCCAAATTCTACACTTTAGAAACAACAAATTTTAGGGTTTTTAGATCTTGTTTAGACATCTCCTATCCTCTAGGTACTTTTTTACTTCTCTCTATTTAGTAATTTGATTTCATGATTTCATTTTATAGGTTTTAGTGCATTAGGGTTTGCATTTCTCCTTTGAAGCTTCATTTTAATAGTGAACCCCCTTTTTAATAACACCTAAGGAAACCTCCTAGCAGTCCCTTCCCTCAATTGATTGACTTGGTTGAGGGATCTAGGTTTTCCTAATGAACTAAGAGTGAAAGAGGTCCTAAGCACAGTTCCATCGATCCCAAAAGGTGGACACCCTATTTCCTTTAGTTCATGTACAACATTAGAGGATTATTATTATTATTATTATGTGTTGTAGCAAATTATCATTTCAAGTGACCATCAAATTCTCCTTTGAAGGATAAATTCTCAAATCATCAAATCTATTTTAAGGAGTGACCTTGGAGTGTTAAATCCATTGCAATTGATTGAATTGTTATTAAATTCTTATGCTCATTTATATGCTTTCAATACCAATGAGTGCAGATAATATTATATCATGATGGCCATGATAAGATTTATATTTAGTTTTTTTTCATTAAAGAATTGGGTTTCCATGTCACTAAATGTTGGGCATGACATATTGCATCATAATAATATATATTCATTTAATTCTATTTAATAATTAGAAATATGATTAAGTATTCTAGTTGCGTGAGAAGTTATTTTAGTAGAAATAAAAATTCTTAAGATAATTTTTTAATGCTATTATTTTTTTTATTCCAATATTAATTGATGGTTATCATTACTTTTATTCTTATGTGTGGTATTAGTGTCTATAGTTATTTATGGTTCTTTCACAAAATTAGATATAAATCTGTATTGCTAAATTGTTTGGCACACTTCTACAAGTATGAAGGTGATCCCTATAAGTGTGGATATGAACTTTTATGTAAATATAAACTTGTAACTTATAGGCTTGGTGTCACTACATTTTTCTTTCTAAGACTTATGGACCTTGATATATGTTCTTTGCTTCTAATTAAAGATATCATGTTTATAAATATCTTTAGAGAATTTATTAAATTACAAGGCCCGCGTGCTAGCCAATCAAATATCTTGATTGATTAATTTAGGAAATATGAACTAAGTTCAATAATAATAGGAAATAATAGAATATGAAATGCTAAAAAGATCCTTTGTAATATTTTTGTATTTTTATTCTAAATGTGCTCATTGGCTTCCTAGATTACTAATTTTAAATTAGAGTTAATATTTAAGCACACCATCCTAGCATGCAATATAAAATATTTTAGGTTTTCTAGTTGGCTAATAATGACTGGAAAGGAAGGGAAGCTTGAGTCTAAATTAAGAAAGCCAAATTTAAAGATTTTGGTTTTAACTCAATAATTAGGAAAGTGATTTAGATAAATTTTACATGCCGAAATCATTTGAACTAGCATGATCAATTAACAGTTTTAGAGATTAACTCTATGTCCTAAAGATGACAGATCAAAAGAAGAGGAAAAGATGATCTAATCATGTATCAATTTTGATAAAAGGAAATATCATATTATACATTAATCTACAAATAAAAAGTAACCTAGCAATTTTGTCGCGCTCTTGTTGAATTACACCATACCCATCTTTCCCACTCTTGCAATTCTTGTCATTATATCTGCTATATTTTTCCATTTAGTGAAGTCATCAACACGCCAAAGTTCTGTGGCTTTGCCTCCAGGGCCACAACCCTGGCCACTAGTTGGCAATCTGCCCGAGTTAGTGCGCAATGGACCCGGTTACAAGTGGGTTCACTCTCTCCTCCACAGTTATGCTACTCCCATCCTGTGCGTTCGCCTAGGAAGCGTCCACGTCATTGCTGTTAATAGGCCGGACATAGCAAGAGAGTTCCTTAAGAAACAAGACGCTATATTTGCTTCTCGCCCCATCACGATGGCTTCTGAATACTGCAGCAGAGGATTTCTATCCGTCGCACTGGTTCCTTGGGGAGATCAGTGGAAGAAAATGAGGCGTGCGCTTGCGTCGGAGGTGTTAACAACCTCACGCTTTAACTGGTTGCAAGGCAAGCGGATGGAGGAGGCCGACAATCTGGTCCATTGGATATGGAACCAATGCACCGCTCAATCGGACGCACAACCCAAGACTTTAATTAATGTAAGAAGTGCTGTGAGGCACTACAGCGCAAATGTGATCAGAAAGCTCCTCTTCAACAGGCGCTACTTTGCAAGTGGAGGTGGTAATAAGGATGGAGGTCCCGGTGCAGAGGAGGAAGAGTACGTAGAAGCACTATTCAAGGCGTTGTCACTTTTGTTTAATTTGTGCGTCTCTGATTACATGCCGTGTTTGAGGTGGCTGGATATCGGAGGCAATGAGAAGGCCATGAAAAAAGCCATCCACACTGTGGATAAATATCACACACCACTCATCGAAGAAAGATTTCGTTTGAGGCGCGAATGTACCTCTTTAGAGGAACCGCAAGACTTGTTGGACGTCCTGATTTCTATAAAAGACTCCTCTGACGGCAAACCCTTGCTCAGCCTGGAAGAGATCAAATCTCAAGCGACGGTAATTGTCAATAACAATTATCAATAATTAGTGTGGCCATATTGTAATTAAAGTCATCTATATATATTTTAATTAAACTAACGCTAATCTAATGTGCAGGAATTGACATTGGCGGCAGTTGATAATCCGTCGAATGCCGTGGAATGGGCTTTAGCAGAGATGCTGTTGCAGCCGGAGATAATGCAGAAAGCCGTGGAGGAGATCGACACAGTCGTGGGCAAAGATCGGTTAGTAGAGGAATCGGACCTTATGCAGCTGGTGTACGTGAAGGCGTGTGCAAAGGAGGCGCTGAGGTTACATCCGGTGGCACCCTTCAACCTTCCTCACATGTCCATGGAGGACAGCACAGTGGCTGGGTACCACATTCCCAAGGGCAGTCACGTAATACTGAGCCGCGGGGGATTGGGGCGAAGCCCATGCGTGTGGGAAGACCCTCTGCGCTTCTGCCCCGATCGTTTCATGAAAGATGGCAGTGATGTGGGTGTTGAGTTGAGCGACCCCCAGCTACGCCTCCTTTCTTTCAGCACTGGAAGGCGGGGATGCATGGGAGCTGTCCTCGGCACTTCAATGACAGTGATGCTCTTAGCCCGTCTGCTGAACTGCTTCCACTGGTCCACTGATTCCGTGGCACCCATTCACCTTCAAGAAGGTCCGCATGATCTCTTTATGGCCACCCCTCTCCATGCAATCGCAACCCCTCGCCTTCCCCGCCACCTCTATCCATAACCATTGAAGAAATAAAATATCTGAAACAGAAAAAATAGAGTGTAGTAAATAAAACAAAATGTTTGCTTCTTCATACATAATTTTAGAAGTATTTAGAATGGTTAATAAAACTTCTAAAGAGAAAAGTATAAAAGAAAAGAAAAGGAAGGTTGCATATGCTGGAATGTTTCATAGACTCTGATTTTTTAGATACATTTCATAAATAAATATTATTTCTAAATAGTGGAGTCTTTTGGATACATTCTATTAATAAACATTATTTTCAACACCTCTCATAGTATTTATTTAAGAAAGATAATCACAACATTTATTATGTTAATAATTGTATAGCAACTTCCTTTAGATATAACATGTCCCATTGACAAATTTCTCTATAGTAATGCTTTGGTAAATATGTCAACACTTTAATCTTCTATTTCACAAAACTTTAACTATATTACTTGTTTTTCAATCAAGTCATGAGCAAAGCGATGATGTACTTCTATGTGTTTGGATCCAACATGATATAGGATTTTCTTCTAGCTTAATGGTGCTTTGACTATCACAAAATATAATAGTTGGACAATCTTGTGGTTGTTGTGTTTCTTCAACCAGTCTTCTAAGCCATAACACTACTTGATATGCCTTTGATGAACCAATGTACTTAGCTTATGTGGATGATAGTGATATTGTTGATTACTTCTTACAAGTCCATGAAATTCGTCTTGAACCAAGATGAAAAATATATCGAAAAGCTTTTTTTTTTTTTTGTCATAGTAGCCACTTGCATAGCAAGAATGTGAATATCCTAATAGAATAGGCTCTCCTCATATTTAGATATACAACATGACACAACACCAATAACAACAATACTAATATTGGCCTTGAGGTGTGGTAAAAATATAGGGTAGGGTTTTTCAAATAAATTTTTAGGGAGGGATAGCTAATAGAGAGTCAATAGTAAATATCAAAACTTTATATTTTTCAGTAAAATCAAGCTTTTCACTAGACAACACATTTATATTTTTCTTTTTATTCAAGAAAGATTTAATATTTTATGTTATAACCAGCTGAATTTTGTATATCAATATACCCTTTGTGGTAGTTTATTTAAATTTTATTTAATTCTCATCAATCATAATGAGCCATATACAAAAGATGTTAGCATTATTATTAATATGGTTATAGTACATTGTGTATAGTGGCAGGTGTGCAGGCGTATATAGTTAACTATATGCAATTATTTCATTCAACTGCTCACTTATTTTGATTGTGTAAATTCTTACTAACTCAATCCTTCGTATTTTCCAACATTTGGTATCAAAGCATGTAATCAGACTAGGGACTCGTAGTCAAAGGTTTGATGATCTATAGAAAATCGTATAGTTGTACTTGAAGGGGCTCCAAAAGGTAATCTTCCACAGGCGCTCCCCTTTAATCACTTGGTTGTTAGCTTCAATGTCAGGTAGCCCATATTAGACCATATGGAAATATTTGTGGGTATATGGAATGTGTGAATAGGAGAGAACAATGGCTACACATCGAGGAGGACGTACGATGCAAGATGCCATTTTATTGTTG